>KQ993816.1:150198-175616 GCA_001598015.1 Dorcoceras hygrometricum | reverse complement strand
TGTCGGGCCTTGATATTGCACTTCCACACGAGCTGTCTGTGGAAGTACTTCTCCTCTCACTGCCTGCTGCATTTGACCCCTTTGTGGTCAACTTCAACATGAACAAGCTGGAATCCACCCTCGAAGAGGTGGTTAACATGCTCGTAGTGTTCGAAGGGACCATAAAGAAGGACAAACCCGTCCTCCTTCTGGGTTCTTCTTCCTCTGCGAAGTAGGGACCCAGACGCAAGAGCAAGAAGCGTTCTGCTCCTGCGAAGGAGGAGAAGTCCGCCAAGAATCCAAAGGCAAAGGCTTCTAAACCAAACAAGAGCGAGGATGTTTGCCACCACTGCCACAAGGCTGGGCATTGGAGGAGGAACTGCAAGGAGTACCTCGAGCAGTTGCGAACTACAAAAGGTATGTTCTATATTGAAATAAATATGTCTCTTAATTCAACTTCTAGGGTACTTGATACCGGATGTGGATCTCATATCTGCAATGATTTGCAGGTGATGACAAGAAGTCGACATCTGAGAGAGGGTGAGACCCACTTGAGGCTTGGCAATCGAGCAAGGGTTGCTGCTATAGCTATAGGAGATGTTTATTTATTTCTGTCTTCTGATTATAAGTTGTTATTGAGAAACGTTTTATTTGTTCCCGAATTAATAAAGAACATTATTTCTGTTTCTATGCTTGATAGTGATGGATATTCTTGTATATTTGCTAATTCGATTTGCAATATTTACAAGAATGAATGTTTAATTGGAATTGGGGAACGCGAAAACGATCTATACACCTTAAAATTAAAAGCAGTTCCAACTCGCGATGTGGAAACACATACAACAACAATTAAAAGGAAACACGATAACTTGAACCCAGCACAACTTTGGCACGCTAGGATAGGTCACATTTCTGATTTGCAGGTGATGACAAGAAGTCGACGTCTTAGAGAGGGTGAGACCCGACCCACTTGAGGCTTGGCAATGGAGCAAGAGTTGCTGCAGTAGCTATAGGAGATGTTTATTTATTTCTTTCTTCTGATTTTAAGTTTTTATTGAGAAACGTTTTATTTGTTCCCGAATTAATAAAGAACATTATTTCTGTTTCTATGCTTGATAGTGATGGATATTCTTGTATGTTTGCTAATTCGATTTGCAATATTTATAAGAATGAATGTTTAATCGGAATTGGGGAACGCGAAAACGATTTATACACCTTAAAATTAAAAGACGTTCCAACTCGCGATGTCGAAGCACATACAACAACGATTAAACGGAAACACGATAACTTGAACCCATCACAACTTTGGCACGCTAGGCTAGGTCATATTTCTCTAAGTAGGATGAACAAGTTGGTTAGGAGTGACTTGTTTGATCTGTCAGACATCAACTCCCTACCGACTTGTGAATCTTGTCTTAAGGGAAAGATGACCAAGCAACCCTTCAAGGGCAAGGGTGAGCGTGCTCAAGGCCTATTGGATTTGATCCATACTGATGTGTGCGGCCCGTTTAGTATTGGTACTAAATATGGTCACACATACTTCATCACCTTTACCGATGATTACTCTAGGTATGGGTGCTTGTACTTGATGAAGTACAAGTCTGAATCTTTTGAAAGGTTCAAAGAATTCAAGGCTGAAGTAGAAAATCAATTAGGCAAAAGTATTAAAGCACTTTGATCCGATCGAGATGGTGAATACTTAAGTGCTGAGTTTCAAGACTATCTGAAAGAGAATGGGATTGTCTCACAGTGGACCCCTCCGGCCACACCACAGCTCAATGGTGTAGCGGAGCGTCGTAATCGGACCTTGTTGGACATGGTTCGATCTATGATGAGTTTCACTGAGCTTCCTACCTCGTTTTGGGGCTATGCGCTCGAAACGGCGGTAATGTTGTTGAACAATGTCCACACCAAGGAAGTGGATAAGACTCCGTATGAGAAATGGATGGACAAACCACCCAAGTACTCATTTATGAGGATTTGGGGATGTCCTGCTTACGTGAAGCAGCCAGTGGGAGATAAGCTGGATACGAGATCCATCTTATGCTACTTCATTGGGTATCCAAAGAATTCCATTGGATACTACTTCTACTATCCCAGCGAAACAAAAGTGTTTGTTTCTAGGAATGCCACCTTTATGGAAAGGGAATTTCTACTTGATAGAAAGGGCAAAATAGTAGAACTCGAAAAGGTTCGAGATCCAATCGAAGCACCAGGTGAGTCTCCTACACCTACAGAGCCAGTACCAGAAATGGTCGCACCTAGGAGGTCCGAAAGGATTCCTAGGGCTCCTGAGAGATATGGTTTTCTCCTTGAAGATGATCAAGGTGATCAAGTTGTTGGATCTGATCCAAGAACTTTCAAGGAGGCAATTTCCGATGCTGATTATAATTTGTGGCTTGAAGCAACGCAGTCTGAGTTTGACTCAATGCATGCTAACCAAGTTTGGACTCTGGTTAACCCTCCCGAAGGAATTGTTCCTATTGGGTGCAAATGGGTGTACAAGAGGAAACTTGGGCCTGATGGTAAGGTAATGACCTACAAGGCGCGACTGGTCGCGAAAGGTTACACTCAAAGGCAAGGTGTTGACTATGATGAAACCTTATCGCCGGTCGCAATGTTCAAGTCTTTAGAATTTTGTTAGCCATAGCCGCATGGTACGACTATGAGATATGACAAATGGATGTGAAAACTGTGTTCCTTAATGGAAACATTAAGGAAGAGATCTATATGACGCAGCCTGAGGGTTTCACATCTGTTGGAAGCGAGCATAAGGTATGCAAGCTTCAGAGATCGATCTACGATCTCAAACAAGCATCGTGAAGTTGGAACCTGAGATTCGATGAAACAATTAAGGAATTTGGTTTCATCAAGAATCCCGAGGAGCCATGTGTTTACAAGAAGGTAGTTAAAAGCGCTGTGACATTCCTCGTACTTTATGTTGACGACATTCTACTCTTTGGGAATGATGTAGGAATGCTGCAGTCAACTAAAGTATGGTTGTCTAGTAGATTTTCGATGAAGGACATGGGTGAAGCATCCTATATTCTTGGAATACAGATCTATCGGGATAGATCTAAACGGATGCTCGGACTCACCCAAGCTACCTACATCGATACCATACTTAAGAGGTTCTCTATGGAAGAGTCCAAGAGAGGACACCTACCTATGTGCCACGGGGTCACTCTATCCAAGTCTATGTGTCCAAAGACTGATGAGGAGATAGAGAGTATGGAAGGTGTACCATATGCCTCGGCAATAGGTAGTATTATGTATGGCATGATCTCGACTAGACCAGATGTCGCATATGCTCTGAGTGTCACGAGCCGCTACCAGGCCAACCCCGACCAATTGCATTGGAAGGCCGTGAAAGATATTCTTAAGTACTTACGAAGGACTAAGAATATGTTCATAGTCTATGGGGGTGGTGAACTGAAACTGGAAGGCTACACTGATTCTAGCTTCCAGTGTGACATGGATGATTCAAAATCAACCTCTGGATTTGTATTCATGCTCAATGGTGGTGCTGTCTCTTGGAAGAGTTCCAAGCAAGACACCATCGCGGATTCAACCACTGAGGCTGAGTACATCGCAGCATCAGCTGCTGCAAAGGAGGCCGTTTGGATAAGGAATTTCGTCCAAGAGTTGGGCGTCATTCCTAATGGAGTTGGTCCAGTCCCGGTGTACTGCGAAAACACGGGTGCCGTTGCGCAAGCAAAGGAGCCTAGGTCTCACCAAAGATCCAAACACATACTGAGGAAATACCACATAATCCGGGATATTGTGGCTAGAGGTGACATAGCAGTTGAGAGAGTCGCCTCTGCGGACAACGTTGCTGATCCACTTACGAAGCCCTTTCCAGGACCGTTGTTTGAAAAACATCGCGAAACAATGGCACTGCGTCTGATGAGTAGTTGGCTTTAGAGCAAGTGGGAGATTGTTAGAGTAGATGCCCAACTAGCCAACCTGTGGCGTGTGGGTTTATAGACTCTTGTATATGACCATCTTTATATATGATATTCGCATTTATCATATGGCATTCTTTACTTTCATTGTGTGTATGATGATTTACAATTGCGTTGAGTAAAGACCTAGAATACACTAAAGTGTATGTTAGATGTGATAGTGGATATGACGGCTATCATGAAACACATCTAATAGTCACTGTGTATTCTGAACATGTTCCTAGTCGATTGGGCCGTCAAAATGAGGATAAGGCCGCTCGAGTTCGAGACTAGTATATGTGATGCAAAGTACCATGTTTAATTGGTAGGGAGCATTGTGATGTTCTGAGCATGCAGATAGATAGTGACCTGGTGATCTATCGAACTACCCTCGTTCGGACTTTCCAAATGGTTACCATTTGTCGAGTGGATAAGTCCGAGGTCTTGGTTGTACTGATTAGTCCTCACGACTCGAAACGTCATTGAGACTATACATGATAGGCGTCTCGCTTTGACCCGTTTGCCGACTCACTTGGGGTCATAAGGCGTCGGGATTGGGTGAGACCCCGATGCATGTAGGAGTCGATGCATCGTTGTCGAGGATTCACCGCTCGCAGACATGCGTGGATATCCTATGTTATCTGAGGGGATAATAGTGTATAAATCTCTGACCAGAGTACTAGAAGTGTTTTAGGTAAATGTGTTTACCTAGTTACACTCGCGATGTCACTATTCGATCTCCAAGATGTATGCATAGCTATCGGATCTTTAGCGACTCTCGATTTACCAATGGTCGTTGATCTGATCGGGATATATGGATTGAAAGGACCGTACTGTACGCTAACCACGACCAACTGGTTCTTGCAGGCACTATCAGTGATACCTAGGGGATCATGGGGTGATGTTGCTAGACGCTCTTACCATGATCCGATGGGCAGGTCCGGAATTGTGATTTCGGAGCCACAATGGTTGTGGGCCCACGGCTAGCTGTATCCCTGAACCATTGAGGGTCACACAAGTACTGGATTCGAGATTCCCGCACGGATACTCAGCTCAATGTGTTGAGCATGAGAAGAGGATTTTGGGAGTGCGACTTCCTAAAAAGTAAACAGAGGTCAAATCGTGATTTGCCGATATTGAGGGGCAAAACGGTCATTTTGCACTGGGGTTCTGAAAAATGGTTTTTCAGATCATAGCATTCAATTTTGGAAACTGAGTCGATCGGTCCGATCTGATCGGCGATCGGAGTTATAATGAAGTCTCGGTGATGGGGATGAACTGAATGTTCATCCGTTGGACCCGGGCCCGTTGGGCAGGTCCAAGTCCACCTTTAATTCTACTTAAGGTAAAATTAAGCCTAGACTTCATAACACTTGATCATTAGACTCTAAACCCTAACCCTAAGCATCAATAGCCGCCGCCTTTCCTCTCCTCCCCTCACGCCGCCGCCGCTCGCCGGACTTGTTCCGGCTAGTTTTTCGAGGAGAATCCGTTGGCGATAAAATCCTTCCGCCTTCTAGTGCAGGCTGATTGGAGGGAGATCGGTTCCGGTCGTGGACCTGATTGATGGATCTACCACCACCTACCGTGAAGAGCCGGCGTTCTTGTAATTCCGGTTGGAGCCAGGCACGAGTTGCCAGCAAGGTATTCCTTTAAAACACCCTATGAATGCCATAGCATGTTTTGTTTATATCGTATTGATCGTCTCCCGGCACATGTTTTGTTCTTCCGCTGCCTCGTCGGGGGGCGTGATCCGGATCCCAACAATCAGAGCATGGTTCTTGAGATAAACATACTTCCAGTCTGAACAGCTCTCTCCAGCCGCTTCTGAAATTTGTGAGTTTTAATTCGTGTTCTAGCATAAAGTAATCTCTCATAATAGAATTGTGGTGGATTTGGGCTACCCTTTCAGATATGTCAGGACGAGGTAGAGGAAGAAGAAGTTTTTGGGAAGGAGACAGTGAATCTGAAGTAGTGAATCCTGTCCTAACTAGTATGGCTCAACTCTTAGAGCGATTGGTTGATCAAACCACTAATGGAAATGGTCAATCCTCGAGGAGGTTAGTTAGTCGAGAGGACCCTCAGGAGAGGTTTAGGAGACAGAGACCTCAGGAATTCTCTGGTTCTACTGATCCTCTTGTAGTAGAAAGCTGGATCAAATCTATGGAGGTGATATTTGAATATCTGCACTTGACAGAATTGGAAAGGCCTCAATGTGCAATTTACATGTTGAGAGGAGAGGCGATGATTTGGTGGGAAGGAGCCAAGTTAACAGTAGACTTGGAAATGCTCACCTGGGAAGAGTTTAAGAGAGTAATTTTCGAGCAATACTTTACTGTTGACGTGAGAGAAGAATTACAGAGTGAGTTCCTGACCTTGAAGGAGGAAGGGATGCCTATGCGCGATTATATCCGAAAGTTTGAAAGAGGATGCTACTTTGTTCCATTGATTGGAACCAATGCCGAGGTTAAACTTTGCCACTTTATTAATGGGTTGAAGCCCATGATTAAACATGATGTTAGACTGGCAGAACCAGTAGATTATAGAGCAGCTGTGAATAAGGCTCTAAGGGTAGAGCAAGACTGGAAAGCGATAGATGATGAGAGACAGCTGAAAAGACAAGCTTTCCAGCAAAAGGATCGGAGGCAGTTTAAGAAACCAAACAAAAACCAGCAGGGGTCCCAGGGGAAAGGACCAATAGCTTCTCAACCTATCTCTGCTGTTCCTAGTTCAGGGAATAGACCTCCATGTCCAATTTGTAAGAAGAATCACGCGGGCCAGTGTCGTTTTGGCCAGAATGTGTGTTATACCTGTGGCAAACCAGGTCACATGTCTACGAATTGCTCCCAGAAGCAACAACTCATCACTAGCAGGGCCTACGTGATGACAGCTGAAGAAGCCCCGGCAGATACCACAGTGGTGACTGGTAAGATTTCTGTTGCCAATATGTCTACGCTAGCATTGTTAGATTCCGGTGCAACTCATTCGTTTGTATCAGATAGATTTGTTAAGAAATTGCCAGTTCAACCAGAAATATTAGAAATAGGATATTGTGTTCAGATTCCTTCGGGAGAAAGTAGAATAACCAATAGAATACTAAGAAATATAGAACTTAAGCTGCAAGGAAATGTTGTTTATGCAGATTTAATAGTACTACCGATGCTGCAGTTTGATTTTATTTTGGGAATAGATGGTTAAATAAACACGAAGCTGTTATAAATTTCAAACAGAGATCTGTTAAAATTAAGATGCCTAGCGGAACTCCATTTGCGTTCAGGGCTGACAGATACGATGGTACTCCTAGAATTATATCAGCTGTTAAAGCCCAGAGGTGTCTAAGAAACGGATGTCAGGGATTTCTGGTTAGTGATATATCGATAGAACAAGATAAGAAAATTAAGTTGGAGGATGTAGAAGTTGTGAGAGAATTTTCAGATGTCTTCCCAACAGATGTCTCAGGTTTGCCTCCATTTCGTGAATTAGAATTCGCTATTGAGTTAATACCAGAAGCTGCTCCAGTTTCCAAGTCTCCGTACAGACTCGCCCCTAAGGAGATGAAAGAGTTGAAAGACCAGATCCAAGATTTATTAGATAAAGGTTTTATTAGACCCAGTACTTCGCCACGGGGAGCTCCAGTACTGTTCGTAAAGAAGAAGGACGGAAGTATGAGTCTGTGTATAGACTATAGGGAGCTGAACAAGTTAACGATTAAAAATAAGTACCCACTTCCTAGGATTGATGACTTATTTGATCAGCTGCGAGGAGCTGCTATATTTTCAAATATTGACCTTAGGTCTGGTTATCATCAGCTGCGAGTTAAGGAAGCAGATGTATATAAAACGGCTTTTAGGACAAGATATGGCCATTATGAGTTCTTATGCCATTTGGATTAACTAATGCGCCATCAGTTTTTATGGATTTAATGAATAGAGTATTTCAACCTTTCCTCGACATATTTGTCATTGTGTTTATAGATGATATACTTGTTGGGGATCCGGATCCGCCCCCCGGTCAGGCAGCGGAAGAACAAAAATTATAGAACCGGGAGGCGATCAATACGAAAAAACAGATCTACATGCTATGACATTCATAGGATGTTTAGCGAGTTACCTCTCTGGCACTTGTGCCTGGCTCCAACCGGTGTTTCAAGAACCCGGCTCTTCTCGGTAGATTGCGGTAGATACGCCAATCCGGTCCACGACCAGATCCGAGACTCCTTCGTCAGACTGCACTAGAAGTCCTGACGAGATCAGCACGAACGGATTCTCCTCGAAAAACTAGGCCGGAACAAATTCCGGCGAAGTTGGCGGCGGCGGCGGGCGGCGCACGGCGGCGGCGTGATCGAGAGGGAGGCGGCGGCTTTTGGTGTGTAAGGTTAGGTTTTCTAATTGTGTTGTATGAAGTGGCCCACAACCATTGTGGCTCCGGAATCACAATTCCGGACCTGCCCAACGGATCATGGTAAAGCGTCTAGCAACATCGCCCCATGATCCCCTAGGTATCACTGATAGTGCCTGAATAGTGACATCGCGAGTGTAACTAGGTAAACACATTTACCTAAAACACTTCTAGTACTCTGGCCAGAGATTTATACACTATTATCCCCTCAGATAGCATAGGATATCCACGCATGTCTGCGAGCGGTGAATCCTCGACAACGATGCATCGACTCCTACACCGAAGCGAAGGAGGGTAGTTCGATAGATCACCAGGTCACTATCTATCTGCATGCTCAGAACATCACAATGTTCCCTACCAATGAAACATTGTACTTTGCATCGCAGATACTAGTCTCGAACTCGGGCGGCCTTATCCTCATTTTGACGGCCCAATCGACTAGGAACATGTTCAGAATACACAGCGACTATTAGATGTGTTTCATGATAGCCGTCATACCCACTATCACATCTAACATACGCTTTAGTGTATTCTAGGTCTTTACTCAACACAATTGTAAATCATTACACACATAATGAAAGTAAAGAATGCCATATAAAAGAATGCGAATATCATATATAAAGATCGTTTGTACAAGAGTCAATAAAACCCACACGCCATAAGTTGGCTAGTTGGGCATCTACTCTAACAATACTTATTTACTCGAAGAACAGATGTGAACATGAAAACCATGTTAGGGAAATTTTGCAGATTTTAAGAACTAAGCAGTTATTTGCTAAGTTTAGTAAATGCAAATTTTGGATTGAAAAGGTTGTATTTCTTGGACACATTATTTCTCAGAATGGAATAGAAGTAGATCCTTCTAAGGTAGAAGCTGTTAAAGAATGGCCTGTACCTAAGAACGTATCAGAGGTTCGTAGTTTCTTAGGACTTGCAGGTTATTACAGAAGATTTATAGAGGGATTTTCTATGATAGCTGTTCCTCTAACAGCGCTGACTAAAAAGAATGCTAAGTATGATTGGACTCCCGAATGCCAATCCAATTTTTAGAAGTTAAAACTAGCACTAATACAAGCCCCTGTTTTGACGTTGCCAACAGAGAAAGGAAACTTTATAATTTATACAGATGCGTCGAAGATAGGTCTAGGAGCTGTTTTAATGCAAGATAAGAAGGTAATCGCTTACGCTTCAAGACAGCTGAAGGTTCACGAGAAAAACTACCCTACGCATGACCTAGAATTAGCAGCAGTAGTTTTCGCATTAAAAATATGTAGACACTATCTTTATGGAGAGAAATGCGAAATCTTTACAGACCATAAAAGCCTCAAGTATTTCTTTACCCAAAAAGAGCTGAATATGAGACAAAGAAGATGCTCGAGTTGGTTAAAGATTATGATTGTGTAATCAGCTATCACCCAGGGAAAGCTAATGTAGTAGCAGATGCGCTAAGCAGAAGAAACGTGGGTCTAGCTCATATTTCTGTTCAAATCCTTTAGCGAGAGAGATCAATCAACTTGAACTAGAAATAGTTACGAAGGAGAATGCTGCCAGATTATCAGTGCTTTTACAATCCCGTCTAATTTAAAAGATCGGATTCGAGAGGGTCAAGCAAGGGATGATCAGCTTCAGAAGTGGAAGAAACAAGACGAAGACAGAGGAGGAAATCTTTATGCTATAGAAGAGGGAATTGTGAGATACCAGAACAGATTGTGGGTACCGCGCACAGATGACTTGCGCATTGAGATAATGAATGAAGCTCACAATACACCATATTCAGTTCACCCAGGAGGAACAAAAATGTGTAAAGATTTGCAACATCTGTTTTTGTGGCCAGGGATGAAACATGATATCTGTAAGTTCATTGCTGAATGTTTAACATGTTAGCAAGTTAAAGCAGAACATCAGATACCAGCTGGGATGTTAAAACCACTCCCTATACCAGTATGGAAGTGGGACAATATAGTGATGGACTTTGTTGTAGGATTACCCAGAACCATGCAGGGATTCAATGCAATTTGGGTTATCATTGATAGATTGACTAAGTCTGCACACTTTTTACCTGTTAAAACAACATACGATTTGAACAAGTATGCTGAATTGTATGTTAAAGAAATTGTCAGACTTCACGGGATTCCTAGTTCTATAGTATCAGATAGAGATCCCAGATTTACTTCTAGATTTTGGATAAGCCTACATAAAGCATTGGGAACTAAGTTAACTTTCAGTACAACGTTCCATCCACAGACAGATGGGCAATCAGAAAGAGTTATCCAAGTACTGGAAGATTTACTACGAGCAAGTGTTCTTGATTTTGCGGATAGTTGGGATTTTAAATTGCCCTTAATCGATTTCGCCTATAACAATAGTTACCAGGCTTCGATAGATATGGCACCATACGAAGCTTTGTATGGAAGAAAATATCGTTCGACGATTCTGTAATGAGGATAAGGCCGCCCGAGCTCGAGACTAGTATCTGCGATGCGAAGTACCATGTTTCATTGGTAGGGAACATTGTGATGTTCTGACCATGCAGATAGATAGTGACCTGGTGATCTATCGAACTACCCTTGTTCGGACTTTCCAAGTGGTTATCATTCGTCGAGTGGATAAGTCCGAGGTCTTGGTTGTACTGATTAGTCCTCACGACTCGAAACGTCATTGAGACTCTACATGATAGGCGTCTAACTTTGACCCGTTTGTCTACTCACTTGGGGTCGTTAGGCGGCGGGATTGGGTCAGGCCCCGATGCATGTAGGAGTCGATGCATCGTTGTCGAGGATTCACCGCTCGCAGACATGCGTGGATATCCTATGCCAGGTACTTACATTTAATTGTCCTAAATAAATTTTGTTGGCACAGAAGCTTCACACTAGATTCTTTTATTGAGCTGATTGTGCATGAGTGTGGGTTGATTCTACCCCACCGTGTGATGCTGTAACGCCTAGGAATTTTTCTATATAACTCGCATGCTTTGTTATTTTATTTATTTCCATGTTTTAAGCTATGAGCTTATTTCATTATTTATTCACGAGTTTCTTTTTAAGAATTTGTATTTAGATGATGTGAGGCCGAAAAGGAGACGACGGGGACATCGAAGAATAGAAGATTTCTATGGAAATTTATTTCGAGTTCGTTTTTAAGCATTTTATATAGTTCATTTAATTTTTTTTGGTGTTTAGCTACTTTATTAGTAAAATAACAACTTTTAAATATCTATGTTTTTACCATTTAAAACAAGTCATGTTTCTTCCAATTTTTGTAGCACTTTTAATATTTGGAGTAGAAACTTTGAGCATCCTATACACACACAACTTTGAGAATATTTTATACACACCAACACATGTCCAATTATACACACCATTATTGGCCTATTATACACAATTATTTAGTCCAACTATACACATCATTATTGACCTATTATACACAATTATTGAACAAACATATACACACTATTATTCAACAAACATATACAATAAATAAAGGGGCAAGCCTAGCCATTTACAACCCCATATGCACGTCCCTCCCCCCAATTTTATTTGTATACTTCTTCTCTCTTCTTTACCCTCTCTTTTAAAACTCAATTCTCCTTCCTTAGCTTGGTGTGGTGTTCCTTGTCTTCCTCACAGCCTGCATCAGCATCTTGGTTGTATGTTTTAACAAGAAAGTCAAGTACAAGGCTTTCCTTGATGTATATTTCAAGTTTATGTACAATTGTGTTGATTTATGGTGGTGACTTGTTGAATCTATTTTTGATGCCTATCCTACTTTTTAAGACATTTATTCATGAACTTTGCAGCCTATGTTGAACTGGTCATGAGTTGTACGTCTTAGGCCTAAAAGAGAAGAGTTTTGTGTTGTAGAAGGGTGTTTTGGCTCTTCTAGATTTCTTTGATCTTCAAGTTTGAAGTGCTCAGTCCTTTCATGTCTGCTCAAAACCTAGGGTCATAGAATGAAGATCTTTGGAGTCTGAGAGGTGGAGAGAGTCCAGGTTGAAAGGTTTTTGGGTGAGTTGGTTAACAATGAGTTTAAGGAGAGAAAGCCTAGAATGGCTTAGGTTGTGGTCCAGAAAGGTTGGGATGAAGTCTAGGGGTCGTCCCTGTGTTTTACTAGGGTCTGATCATGTACTTAAGTCGAGATGATTGAGAGGTTTTGAGGTAGAATCTCAGCCTATCCCAGATTCACTTCTGCATAAGTATAGTGACTTGTTGTCATCGGTTTAGTCACGTTGTGAGTTTTTTGTGAGTCTATTTTGTTCCTGTAACGCCCGGACCTTTTATGAGCCACGATTAGAAAGTTATAAGATTTGAGGGATTACATTGAAATGCTATTTTATTCATCAGTGTGTGAATTCCAGATTTTTTTAACATACGTGATACCAGCTATCGCCTTTGCATTAGTTGATCAGCTGTTAACTTTATATTTTAGCCAAACTCCAGTTATAATGACTTTCAGATGTTAGAATGCAATTTCAGCAGCTGTTTAGACAATTATTGCAAGTGAATCGAATCCTTCTGTTTTAACTAAAATGGTTCGGTTATAATTTACATCAGATTTTATTTAAAACAGAGTAGCGCTTTTAAAAGATTTTCATCATATTGATTAATCGTGTTTTCTTCCTTAGGCATTTTAAATCATATATATATAGGATGTTAGCTGCTACATGCATCATTCGTTACTAAACAAATTATTTTAAGCGGCGCTCTCTCAGAAAAACCGAGCAAAAGTCTTTTAAGGTTTTTCGAAGAAGACGATCAGCGTGTTAGTGATTTGTTGAACTTCTGCTGTGATTGTGTTAAAGAATTCAGGCAAGTAACTCTGTTTCTTGCTCACTCAGTGAAATCATATATTCAATTTCTGTTTGCATGTATGTTGAGTTTTAATGATTTGAAGTTATACTACGGTTATTCTCATGTTCATGCTCTGTTTTTACAAAGGTACGTATTTACTGTATTTTGATCCAGAAATGTTTTAGGAAATGGTTTGATGATTTGTCCAGTATTTTCTTGAGTATTCTAAAGATATTTCTTCGAAGTAGCTTACAAGTAGCTTATTCGATCTTTTTCCAGAAATTTCTTGAGATATTTTGATTTCTTCAGACAAAGGAAACCATCGTCGTTCATGTTTATTCATCTGGTTAAGTCTGAAATCTGGTTCTTAAACCACAACTGATATTCTATGTTGGATAAATTCTAAGTGTGGCTTTCAGCTGTGCATTGTTCTTGTTCAGCTGTTGTCAGATGTTGTATTAATTTGAGTTCAGCTGTTGCATTCGTTTGAGTTCAGCTGTCGCGTTAATTATATTCAGCGCTCAACGTCTGAATCTCTTTGTTAAGTTGTGTTGACTACTGAGTTGTCCAACTGAAATTTGAAGTATTTCGTTTTACCAACAGCTGAGTTCCTTCGTTCAAACAACGTTGACGTCTGAGTTGACCAGTTGACAGCTGAATTGTTTCTTCTTCCTTGTAACGTTATATTCAGTCAGATGTTACCTGTTCATTTCTCTATTTCTTTACAATTAATAGCAAAATTCCAGAGTCAGATTCCTTGTTCATTTCCACTTCAATTCGAAACAATTATCCGATTTAATTGACAGATTCAAGTAGTATTTTTATTCAGTTTTCATCTTCGCAAGCATTTCAGAGAATCCTTATACAGTTCCAGAACATCATTTAACAAACAAAAACCATTAAATCATACTAAGAGAAAAGGAAAACAGATTTACAAAAGAAAAGAAAGAGCAGAAATATTATGTTTATGAAAGTTTTAAGTTATGACTTTGGAAACAAATGGTCCCCAGAGGAAGGGTGAGTGCGCGGCTGACGAACCGTGTGCCCTTTAAAATAGGAAGGATCAGGATTACGGATTGAGGGATCTATATACACCTTCAACCATGGGCTATATGCTAAGACTGATATCAGGAGTTTGATCAAGCGAATTGGACCAAATGTACAAGTGTCTTTGTCATAATTTTAGAAAAGAAAGAAGAGCACAAGTCTGATTTTAATCACAGCTCTAATGAAAGTTTGAAGGAAAAGATTTCAGAATGTTTTATGTTTTATGCTTTAAATTCCTTCAGATATCGTTTCTTGTGTTAAGTGCTTTCGTTATTCCCAGATGTTACCTGCTGAGCCCTAGGCTCATTAGTTTTCATTGAGTGCAGGTGATGAACAGTAAGGAGCTGGATGGAGAGAGACTGATCGGATGATGTGTTTATCGTGGAAATCAGATCTGTTTTTTTCATCAGACTTCGTTTTGTCATACGGAAATTTCAGCTGTAGTATTTTTGTGTATTACAACAGACTTCTAAACAGTAGCCATCTGTTCAGACTTGTATATTATCAATTGGAGTTTTTGTTTCATTATTCCAATTGTTGGTTATTATTTTCGCATACGTCATTGTTCCGCTTGTTTCATCTTTCAGTAAGTTATGAGTTGCTTTTATTTGCAATTCAACCCAGCATTGAGTAACGACTTATCATTTCAACAAGATCGAAAATTTTTGATCTTGCAATTTGAACCTCAACATTCTAAATTTTATAATTTAAAAGATCGGGTCGTTACAAGAATCCCAATGAATATTTCGTGAGCAGAACCTCCTCGCCAGGACGATCGCAGCGAAGTGCGACGACGGCGGGAGGAGGGAGAGGAGGAGAATGGGAGAATTTGTTGAATAGCTTTTGTTGTGTGTTTTTATTTCTCCCTTCATGCCATATTTATAGATTGAGGGAAAGAGTTTGATGTAAACAAAATTGTGAACATTCGTTTCAAGTAGAACTGTGAACATTGGGTTCAACTCGAACTGTGAACATTGGGTTCAACTCGAACTGTGAACATTCGGTTCAACTCGAACTGTGAACATTCGGTTCAACTCGAACTGTGAACATTCAGTTCGACTCCCTCGTTTGTGGTCTCATCATAATCCCGATCGATGATCAGATATCATCGATGTGCTCAGTTTACAAAACTGATCATTATGATGTAAAATAAAATTTTCGGACCACTAAATCTATATATGACAGGTTTTACTCTCATTAGCTAAATATGGAAGTCCTACAACCTTAGCTACTTTTGAGAAGTCATACTCCCAACCTTCCTCCTACTATACTCAACACTTTGAGTACCATATCCTTGTCTACACGGGAATTGGTAAACCAGTACACTGTGTGACCCTCAATGGTTCAGGGATACAGCTAGCCGTGGGCTCACAACTCATTGTCAATCAGAAAACACATTTTTCTGATCTACCCATCGGACCATGGTAAAGCTCCTAGCAACATCGCCCCATGATCCCCTAGGTATCACTTATAGTGCCTGTAAGAACCAGTCGGTCATGGTTAGCGTATAGTACGGTCCTTTCAACTCATATATCCCGATCGAATCAACGACCATTGGTAAATCGAGAGTCGTTAGAGATTCGATAGCCATGAATACATCTTGGAGATTAGAATAGCGACATCACGAGTGCTACCAGGTAAACTCATTTACACTGAAGCACAAGAGTACTCTGGCCAGAGATTTGTCACACTATTATCTTCTCAGATAGCATAGGATATCCTCGCACTAGGGCGAGTGGTGAATCATCGACAACAAAGCATCGACTCCACATGATTCGTGACCTCACCCAATCTCGACACCTGATGACCCTCACGGAGTCGGTAAACGAGTCAAAGTGAGGCGACTAATCATGTAGATTCTCAATGATGTTTCGAGTAGTAAGGACTAATCCATACAACCAATACCTCAGACTCTCCACTGACAAATGGTAACAACTTGGAGAATCCGAACGAGGGTAGCTCGATAGTTCGCCAGGAAAACCATCCATCTGAATGCTCAGAACATCACAATGTTCCCTACCAATGAAACGTGGTACTTCACATCGCAGATGCTAGTCTCAAACTCGGGCGGCCTTATCCTCATTTTGATGGTCCAATCGACTAGGAACAAGTTCAGAATGTACTTCACATCGCAGATGCTAGTCTCAAACTCGGGCGGCCTTATCCTCATTTTGATGGTCCAATCGACTAGGAACAAGTTCAGAATACACAGTGACTATTAGACGTGTTTCATGATAGCCATCATATCCACTATCACATCTAACATACACTATGGTGCATTCTAGGTCTTTATCCAACACAATTGTTAACATTATAAAATAATGATGATAAAGAATGCCATATATAAAATACGAATTTCATAAACAAAGATTGTTTTACACAAAGAGTCATCAAAAGCCCACACGTCACAAGTTGGCTAGTTGGGCACCTACTTTAACAATCTCCCACTTGCCCTAAAGCCAACTACTCATAATGCGTAGTCCCATTGCTTGGCGATGTTGTTCAAACAACGGGCCTGGCAAGGGCTTCGTAAGTGGATCAGCAATGTTGTCTGCAGAGGCGACTCTCTCAACTGCTATGTAACCTCTAGCCACAATATCCTAGATTATGTGGTATTTTGATGGATCTGTATCAACAGATCCAGATTGAGTTTTGAATTACACAAAACTTATTATTGTGTTTCTAACAAATCTAAGTAGTGTGCAGATAAGAGCAGGTTACTGTTGAGGTTGCTGTTGAGCTAAATCAGAAATCGTGACGTCAGCATATCTGTTGAAGAATATATGAGGTTGCTGTCGAGGTTCTGTTGAGGATGTTTAGGTTTAGGTTGCTGTCGACAGAAGGCAGAATTTTGATTCAATACAGTTGCTGTCGACAGAAAGCAAAAACTGGAGAAGATGGATTCAGCAGAAATTAAGATACGAACAGAAGGTTGTTAAGAAGTAAAGAAGATCTGGAATCAGCGACTATGACGTCAGCATGATCGGCAGACAACAAGCTGTGATCAGCAATGATGACGTCAGCATTGCTGATTGGAAGAAGTTGTGATCAACAACGATGACGTCAGCATTGCTGATTGGAAGAAGTTGTGATCAGAAACTACGACGTCAGCAATATCAGCAGACAACTAGATGGATCAGCGATGATGACGTCAGTAGTGATGTCATCACAATCAGCAGCTGATAAGAGAAGCGCAAGAGATGGAGCGACGTCGTTTTAACTCTTAACAGGCTATTCAGTCGCAAGCTACAGTATGTTCAGCAGTGAGCTACAGTCGCATCAGCAGTTGCAAAGAAAGAAAATTAAATCAGCTGTAGCGCGAAGAAAAGATGGATTCAGTAGTTGAAAGATGAATCAGCTGACAACATAAGCTAACAGTTGTTGATTACATGAAGAAAGGCAAAAGCTGATAGCAGACATTGAAGCAGAGATGTTGATCAGTTGAGGCAATCAGCAGTAAACAGAAGAACGATTCAGCAGAAGAGTGATTCAGCAGTAAGGTGCTTCAGATGTTGAAGAAATCAGGTGCAAGCGAAGCAGTTGACGAATTATATTATGAATAATTACTAAAGCTGGATGTCAATTGCTGAGCCTAGTTCAAATGTTGAAGAATGACAAAAAGCCTGCAAAAGAAAAGGACACAAGGACAATCCCTGTCAGTACTTTACAGAACATCTTTCAACGGGAAGAAAAGTGTGTCAAACGGGAAGAAATTTGAACAGAGGCTTTATATACGAGAAGCGCCATTGAAGAAATACGGTTGTTGTTGCACAGAAAAGATTAAATGAAAAGGAGATAACAATCAAAGGGAAGATGAACCTGAAGCGAAGCTGTCAACTATCATACATAGAGAAGCTTATTGCAGTTGACAGCTGAGCTAGAATTAGCTTTTGTAGAAGCAACTTCCCTAGTGTGTGAGAAGTATAGAAACAGAGAGTTCACGTTGTAAAAATCTCACACACATATTCACTCGCACATTTCGTGAGTTGATCTATTTAGAATAGCGAGTGAATCACAAAAACTATCATTGTAGTCTTTGAACAGATACGTAAAACAAGTTCCTGTTTAGTTAGACACACAGTTGCGGCTGGTGTGCATTGGTGCTGATAGGAGTTCATCTGGAGAGAGGCTCGGTGATTCATTAGTCTTTGAACAGAGACGTTAAACAAGTTCTTGTTTAGTTAGACACATAGTTGCGGCTGGTGTGCACTTGTTGAAGCTTGGAGTTCACCTGGAGCGAGGCTCGGTGACTCTTCTTCTAGTGGAACCTTCCGAGGAGGAAGAAGGGAAGATGTAGGAGATTGAGATCCGAACTTCCAGAAACAAACATCAGTGTATTGTATTCTTTTTATTTACAGTTTCGCATATGCATATTTAATTTAGCACGCACGCATACATTGCAGATTACACACTTGCACAGTCGAACAGATTTATGTTGAACATAAATCTGTTTGTGTTGTTTTAAAATTTAGGATTCAGTTCTGGTGTTTTCCGCATGTTTTTTATTACATACCAGATATGTCTTCGGTGTTCTAGTATTTTAATGTTAAAGAACCCGAGGTATTGCACCTCATAATAGCAGCGCAAATTTTTTATTTTCAGTAGCAGCGCTTGCTTGCATTAATTTCCTATCCTTTCGGTCCTAACATGTGGTATCAGAGCAGGTTGTTCTGGAACGAGAATTTATTTTAAAACACATGTGCTATCTGTTTTTAAATGTCTTAACTGTTTTTTTTTGAGAAGCTTACATTATGAAGGCCAGATGAAAATGATTTTTTTTATATAACGGTTTTCTTTTGTCGAGCAGACACGGAATGCGCGAGTTCCATGTGGATGCCAAGATCCTATTTCGATTGGGCTATGAGCTCACCTGGAGCGAGGCTCGGTGACTCATTTTAGCACATGGGACGAAATAGGAGAAATGAAAGAAAATCTGAGTTTTAGCTGTCACATTTTCTTTCTTGTTCTTCATATGTGAGTGACTCAGTAGCACATGTTCTTACTTGAAACAATATTTAAAGTGCTCTGAAAAATTTTCAAACTTTCTGGTATGCGGAGATTTCAGCTGCTGATGCTTTGTGTTTCTTTGAGCTTTTATTATAAAAGACAGGGAGAGTGATGTCTTTGTCTTTATTAATTTGAGCTATCTGTTTATGCATCAGTTTCAGTTTTGTTTCGATCGTCTTTTTCAAATCATAGCATATTGTTGCATATGGTTGTTCCCAAAATGTTTTTCGTTTTCCAAATGTTGAAGAACGACAAAAAGCCTGCAAAAGAAAAGGACACAAGGACAATCCCTGTCAGTACTTTACAGAACATCTTTCAACGGGAAGAAAAGTGTGTCAAACGGGAAGAAATTTGAACATAGGCTTTATATACGAGAAGCGCCATTGAAGAAATACGGTTGTTGTTGCACAGAAAAGATTAAATGAAAAGGAGACAACAATCAAAGGGAAGATTAACCTGAAGCGAAGCTGTCAACTATCATACATAGAGAAGCTTATTGCAGTTGACAGCTGAGCTAGAATTAGCTTTTTTAGAAGCAACTTCCCTAGTGTGTGAGAAATATAGAAACATAGAGTTCACATTGTAAAAATCTCACACACAGATTCACTCGCACATTTCGTGAGTTGAGCTATTTAGAATAGCGAGTGAATCACAAAAACTATCATTGTAGTCTTTGAACAGAGACGTAAAACAAGTTCCTGTTTAGTTAGACACACAGTTACGGCTGGTGTGCATTGGTGCTGATAGGAGTTCATCTGGAGCGAGGCTCGGTGATTCTTCTGGTGTTTTCCGCATGTTTTTATTACATACCAGATCTGTCTCCGGTGCTCTAGTATTTTAATGTTCAAGAACCCGAGGTATTGCACCTCATAATAGCAGCGCAAATTTTTTATTTTCAGTAGCAGCGCTTGCTTGCATTAATTTCCTATCCTTTCGGTCCTAACATATTTCCTCATTATATGTTTGGATCTTTGGTGAGACCTAGGTTCCTTTGCTTGCGCAATGGCACCTGTGTTGTCACATTACACCGGGACTGGACCAACTCCTTCAGGGATTACGCCCAACTCTTGGACGAAATTCCTTATCCAAACCGCCTCTTTAGCAGCAGCTGATGCTGCGATGTACTCAGCCTCAGTGGTTGAATTCGCGATGGTGTCTTGTTTGGAACTCTTCCAAGAGACAACACCATCATTGAGAATGAATACAAATCCAGAGGTCGACTTCGAATCTTCCACGTCGCATTGGAAGCTAGAATCAGTATAGCCTTCCAATTTTAGTTCACCACCCCCATAGACCATGAACATATTATTAGTCCTTTGTAATTACTTAATAATATCTTTCACGGCCTTCCAATACATTTGGCCGGGATTTTCTTGGTAGCGGCTCGTGACACTCAGAGCATATGCGACATCCGGTCTAGTTGAGATCAACCATACATAATACTACCTATTTCTGAGGCATATGGCACACGTGTCATACTCTCTATCTCCTCATCAGTCTTCGGACACATAGACTTATATAGAGTGACCGCGTGGCACATAGGCAGGTGTCCTCTCTTGGACTCTTCCATTGAGAATCGCTTAAGTATGGTATCGATGTAGGTCGTTTGGGTGAGTCAGAGCATACTTTTTGATCTATCTCTATAGATCTGTTGTGAGGCTCTCTGCTCACAATTAATCCTCTAATCTTAATCAGTGAGTTATTAATTTAAACTAAACAAGGTTAATAAATCTAATCTGGTTCATACATAAGTTACTTAAAAAAAAATTTCAACCAGCAGAAGCGTAAACCAGCAGAAGCAAAAAGGGTTCAGCTTGTATCGAAAATAGTATTCATTTATACGAATGCTTCATGGTCCATAGAGATTACAAACTAAGTTCACTAGTACACGCTTATGTCTTATATACAAAACCAGACTTGAGCAACCTAAGACCAACTGTCCAAACATCTAGACTATCAGCTGGTGTTTATTCTTCCTGCTGCTGATCCAGCGTCTAGGTAGTTATCTCTCGCTACCCATGGTTGCTCCCCACTAGTTCTTTCTTCCTGTTGTCATGCACACATACAAAACAAAACAACAGCCGGATAAACTCCGGCGAGAATCATCTCAGTATAATCAGCAGGTATCATAATAATAGTAGAATACACAACAGTTTATCAACTGTAAAACAAATGCAATGTAATGAAATGATTCTAGTTCTATTCTTCAATCTCAGAATTGATTCTATATCAGTTCGACGCCATCAAGATTCGTATCCGATCTTGACATGAATATTCATCTATCGAAACCATCTCCGGCTTCGAAAATCAGGCCAACTCAGTCCTGGGCATTAGAATCAATTCAATTCTCTTCAATATGCAATCTCATGCAAATATAAAAGATCCACTACCTGTGATGGATCGACACACACATAACTCAATTTCTAAATCAAGAACAGTTCTAAATCAAGAACAGTAATCAAACATATATGTGATTTGAACGGGATAACTCAAGAAATATCATTCTCGAGTAATCTAGTCCCTGACTCTTCTGTCAAATTATACCTTCGTTCCTCTGTTTTCAAAATGCTTCAGTTAGTGTTCTTAAGCTCTGTTCCTCACTTCCTGAGATACTCACAGAAACACCAATTGATATCTGAAATCAAGATGTTCTCAGTATTTCGAATTCACTCTTATTTATAGACAACGATCTCTGTATTTCTGCAGCATTTCCAACGTGTTCAATTCGAGTTCCACGTGTCATGCTGAGTATTCAAACAGGATATACTCCCACCGCTTCGAAAGTGGATAACGATAAACAGATTCCTCAACTGCTGTTGATCTTCCTCAGTTGCTGTTCGAATATCATTCTCTTGTTCTTCAGTAGAAGCAACAACCAGCAGTAACAACCAGTCGCAACAAGAATTCAGTCGCAACACTTCGAAATTCAGAACGATGTCGTTATACTTAATCTCAACGACGTCGTAACGTATCCTCAGCTGGTATTACTTCGATTAAACGAAACCAGCTGCTGGTCGCTCTAATAATCCAATGACTGATTTCGCAACATTATTCGAAACGGCATCGTATCAAGATTTCCTGTTTATAATCAAAACGGTGTCGCATTATTCCCTCGACTGAGTAACCAGCAGATACAACAATCCATCGACTGATCACTAATGCATACAAAACGACATCGTAGCGAGATTCCTGTTTATAAGTCAAAACGATGTCGCATTGCTCTATCGGCTGGAACCATTCTCACCTCGACTGGTTTGCGTTTATTACCAAAACGACGACGTCGCACCTACGTCATCATCAACCAGCCGATACATCAATAACCAGCAGGTACATAAACCAGTAGATGCGTAAGGAACTCTTGCTGCTGATTCCTTGTGTAATAACCAACACGTGGTGCTTTCTCATTAACTCTTGTATTCGTCGCTCTAATAATCCAACGACTGATTTCGCAACATTAGTCGAAACGGCATCGTATCAACATTCCCTGTTCATAATCAAAACGGTGTCGCATTGATCCTACTGAGTAACCAGCAGATACAACATCCATCGACTGATCACTAATGCATACAAAACGACATCGTAGCGAGATTCCTGTTTATAAGTCAAAACGATGTCGCATTGCTCTATCGGCTGGAACCATTCTCACCTCGACTGGTTTGCGTTTATTACCAAAACGACGACGTCGCACCTACGTCATCATCAACCAGCCGATACATCAATAACCAGCAGGTACATAAACCAGTAGATGCGTAAGGAACTCTTGCTGCTGATTCCTTGTGTAATAACCAACACGTGGTGCTTTCTCATTGACCCTTGTATTCGCGCGTCTGCTTCCAGCTGTAACCAAGAATAACGCTTCACGCTTCAACTGAATTTCAAAATTCAACCAGTCGCGAGCTACAGTAACCTGCTGCTGATTTTATCAAATCGCTTCGCCTGGTTACTTCGTCTGGTTCTCATACTTAGCGCGATTTAACGATACACAGTTCCTTAATCACCCAACACTTCCAGAAGAAATCCGAGCTCATAATCAAACTTCATCAATTCTTAAATGTCGGAATGATAAACTAATCCTCTTCTTAATGATTCCAGGCATTACATTTCTCCCCCTCTAAGATTCGAGTTCGTCCTCGAACTCATCAGCAGTTGCTATATATACATGGAACGTAAGGAGAAAATTGATTCTGATCAAGAGCTAACCTTATTGGAAGAGATACGGGAAACGTTGTTTTATGTCATCTTCTACCTCCCACGTTGCTTCGTCAACGCCATGTCGATTCCATTGAATCTTCAATAATGGAATCGTCTTCGTTCGAATGTGCTTGTCTTTCCGATCAAGAATCTGAATTGGTTGTTGCTGCCAATTCAAGATCATGAATTGGATATCGAATTTCATGCGGTTTTAACTGTCTTGAGGCGTATGCAATCACATGACCTCGCTGCATCAAAACACACCCCAATCCTTGGTGAGATGCATCGCAATATATTACAAATCCACCAGTACCCAAAGGAATTGTCAACACTGGTGCAGTAGTTAATCTCTTTTTCAATTCAAGAAAACTATTCTCACATGCTTCTGACCAAACAAAGGGTGCATTTTTCTGTGTCAACTGAGTTATAGGCTTTGCAATACCTGAGAAATCCTGAATAAACCGACGATAATACCCTGCAAGACCCATAAAACTTCGAATTTCCGGTACAGATTTTTGTCTAGGCCAGTTTATTACTGCCTCTATCTTACTGGGGTCAACTGAAATTCCAGCTCCAGGGATAATATGCCCAAGAAATACCACTTTTTGTAACCAAAACTAACATTTCGATAGTTTAGCATACAAATTCTCATCTCTCAAAGTCTGCAATACTGTTCGAAGATGGCTAGCATGATCACATAAATTCTTCGAATATATTAGAATATCATCAATAAATACGATCACAAAATCATCAAGGTATTTTTGGAAGACTCGATTCATTAGACTCATGAACACTGCTGGTACGTTAGTCAATCCAAAAGGCATAACCACGAATTCATAGTGACCGTATCTTGTTCGAAAGGCAGTCTCTAAGATTCGAGTTCGTCCTCGAACTCATCAGCAGTTGCTATATATACATGGAACGTAAGGAGAAAATTGATTCTGATCAAGAGCTAACCTTATTGGAAGAGATACGGGAAACGTTGTTTTATGTCATCTTCTACCTCCCACGTTGCTTCTTCAACGCCATGTCGATTCCATTGAATCTTCACCAATGGAATAACCTTTGTTCGAAGTTGTTTTTCTTTCCGATCAAGAATCTGAATTGGTTGTTCAAAATAACTTGGAGTTTCATCCAACTCAGCTTCTTCAGCAGGAATAATATGAGAAGCATCAGGGATATACTTTCTCAACATAGATACATGAAAAACATCATGTATACCCAAAAGAGATGGAGGTAATGCCAGTCGATACGCAAGATCACCTATCTTCTCCAAAATTTCATAAGGACCAATGAATCTAGGAGACAATTTTCCTCGTTTGCCAAATCTTATCGTGCCTCTTAACGGAGAAATTTTCAAAAATACTTTGTCCCCTGTTTCAAAACTCAAAGGTCTACGCCTGGTATTCGCATATTTCGTTTGTCTATGCTGTGCCGTTCGCATTCTTTGCTGAATCAACTTTACTTTTTCAGTCATCTCTCTAATCAAATCTGGTCCCAACTCAGGCACTTCTGAAACATCATCCCAGTATAATGGTGAACGACACTTCCTTCCATATAACGCTTCAAACGGAGCCATTTCAATGCTGGTTTGATAGCTGTTGTTGTATGAAAATTCCACCAGCGGTAATGAATCTTGCCATGACATACCTGTTAGAGTAGATGCCCAACTAGCCAACTTGTGGCGTGTGGGTTTTATAGACTCTTGTACAAACAGTCTTTATATATGATATTCGCATTTTCTTATATGGCATTCTTTACTTTCATTATGTGTGTAATGATTTACAATTGTATTGAGTAAAGACCTAGAATGCACTAAAGCGTATGTTAGATGTGATAGTGGGTATGACGGCTATCATGAAACACATCTAATAGTCGCTGTGTGTTAGAGTAGATGCCCAACTAGCCAACTTGTGGCGTGTGGGTTTTATAGACTCTTGTACAAACAGTCTTTATATATGATATTCGCATTTTCTTATATGGCATTCTTTACTTTCATTATGTGTGTAATGATTTACAATTGTATTGAGTAAAGACCTAGAATGCACTAAAGCGTATGTTAGAT
>KQ993816.1:126423-141750 GCA_001598015.1 Dorcoceras hygrometricum | reverse complement strand
AAAGGGTGCATTTTTCTGTGTCAACTGAGTTATAGGCTTTGCAATACCTGAGAAATCCTGAATAAACCGACGATAATACCCTGCAAGACCCATAAAACTTCGAATTTCCGGTACTTTGTTTTGTCTAGGCCAGTTTATTACTGCCTCTATCTTACTGGGGTCAACTGAAATTCCAGCTCCAGGGATAATATGCCCAAGACACTTTTTGTATCCAGAAATAATATGCCCAAGAAAGACTACTCTTTGTAACCAAAATTCACATTTCGACAGCTTAGCATACAATTTCTCATCTCTCAAAGTCTGCAATACTGTTCGAAGATGGCTAGCATGATCACATAAATTCTTCGAATATATTAGAATATCATCAATAAATACGATCACAAAATCATCAAGGTATTTTTGGAAGACTCGATTCATTAGACTCATGAACACTGCTGGTACGTTAGTCAATCCAAAAGGCATAACCACGAATTCATAGTGACCGTATCTTGTTCGAAAGGCAGTCTTTGATATGTCTTCATCTCTTACTCGCAATTGATGATATCACGATCTCAAATAGATCTTTGAATACACTGACGAACCCTGCAACTGATCAAATAAATCATCTATTCATGGCAAAGGATATTTATTCTTTATCGTTGCCTTGTTCAGTTGCCGGTAATCAATACATAGCCTCATTGATCCATCTTTCTTACGTACAAATAATACTGGAGCACCCCAAGGAGAAACACTTGATCTAATGTATCCTTTGGTGAGAAGATCCTCCAGCTGTTCTTTCAGTTCCTTCAATTCAATTGGTGCCATTCGGTATGGTGCTTTTGATATTGGTTGTGTACCTGGCATCAATTCAATGCTGAAGTCTACCTCTCGATAGGGAGGCAATCCTGGGATCTCATCAGGAAAAACATCAGCAAACTCGCAAACCACTGGTATATCAACCAGATTCGGGCTACTTTTCTTCGTGGCTATTGCATAAATCAGAAATCCCTCCGCTCCTTTCTGCAATAGATTATTCATTGTAATAGCAGAGACCTAAGGAATTCTAGCTCGTGATCCCTTACCATAGAATTTCCATTCATCAGTTTTCTCTGGATTGAATCGAACCATCTTCTGAAAACAATCTACTGTTGCTCTATACTTGGTTAGCATATCTATGCCCATGATACAATCAAAATCAGATAATCCGAGCACAACACAATCAATTTCAATTGCGTGACCCTCAAACTGTAACACACAATTTCTAACAGTAGTGATCGATAACATTCCTTTCCCCAGAGGTGAAGAAACCGATACTATTTCAGCTAAGGGTTCAACAGACAACTTATGTGCTATAACAAAACTCTCAGAGATGAAGGTGTGTGATGCACCGGTATCAATTAAGACATAAGCTGGAAATTTGCACAAGTAGCAGTTACCTGCAATAACATCATCTGGGGCTGCCTGTGCTTGCTCCTCGGTTAATGCAAACACTCTTGCTTGTTGCTTAGGAGGTTGGCTCACCGTCTGGCTTCCTCCTTGTCTACTTTGTTGTGGGTGTTGAGGTTGATACGAATGTACAGAGGAAGCTTGCCTTTCTGGCATGGTTCTTGATGCTTCCAAATTCTGTGAATTCCAAGAATTACGTTGAGGACATATTCTCGTGAAATGTCCCGGTTGATTGCAAATACGGCAGAGGCCAGACACTCCTCTACATTGTTCTGTGGCATGTCTCCCTCCACACTTGGTACAATAATCGCCAGCTTGTTGTCCAGTTTTCATTTGTTTAAAATCGCTCGAGCTGGAAGAACTGCTGGTTCCAGATCGTTTAAATTGTTTTCCTTTTCCTTTAAAGAAATTTTTCTTTTTCCCACTGCTGCTGCTTCCAGCATCAAAGCGAGGGGGTGGTGGAATCTGTGGGTTCTTTGCTGCTTTGGCTGCTACTGGCACAAATTGTGCTCTTCGCTGCCTTAGTAATCCAGCTTCTGCTCCTTTTGCCCGGTTCATCGCATCAGCAAAAGTATTTGGTCTTCCAGTATTTACCAAGGTAAATACATCTGGATTCAATCCATTAATGAATTGATCCGCTTGTGCTTCATCACTCATAGCAACATGTGGCGCAAATTTCAGTAAACTTGTGAACTTGGCAACGTAATCCTCTATATTCAACTGCCCTTGCCGCAAGTTCGCAAATTCTGCTCCTTTATCCTTCCTATAAGAAACTGGGAAGAACCATTGATAAAAAGCTGTTCGGAATACTGCCCACATAATCACAGTACCCTGATTTTCAAGCGCTTTCTTTAAGTGCTTCGAACAACTGCTCAATATCTTCCAACCAGTTTTCACAATGAATAGCACTTTCTGTTCCTGTCAACGTCGGTGGTTTAAACGACTGGAATCGTTTCAAAAAAGTCTCCATTGGAGTAGCAGCTGCATTCAAAACCTCAGTAGATGTACTACCCTGCTCTGTCTGCCGATTCGTGGTTCTTCGAGGAGGCATATCTAGGAATCAAACAGACGTGTTTATCATTTCTCATCAAGCAGTAACAAATCAATCTCAGTCCCTTCTCTGATTAGCATACATTAATGTACTGCTGCTCAAGATATCGAGTGTTGATTCATACTTCACTCAATACATGCTGTTAATCACTTCCAAAGCATGTAATTCTCATAATTCTTCGGTATATTCTTACCATTTATTCACAAGAATCATGTGATATAAATTCAAAAGCAGTAAGACATATACCACAGAAGCATGCAATTCATAATCTAAGCAATCAGGAAGAACTCGATCTACCCCACTCATCTAGTTCAATGATCTCACTGATGTAGTAACGCTCTGATACCACCTGTTGTGAGGCTCTCTGCTCACAATTAATCCTCTAATCTTAATCAGTGGGTTATTAATTTAAACTAAACAAGGTTAATAAATCTAATCTGGTTCATACATAAGTTACTTAAAAAAAAATTTCAACCAGCAGAAGCGTAAAACAGCAGAAGCAAAAAGGGTTCAGCTTGTATCGAAAATAGTATTCATTTATCCGAATGCTTCATGGTCCATAGAGATTACAAACTAAATTCACTAGTACACGCTTATGTCTTATATACAAAACCAGACTTGAGCAACCTAAGACCAACTGTCCAAACATCTAGACTATCAGCTGGTGTTTATTCTTCCTGCTGCTGATCCAGCGTCTAGGTAGTTATCTCTCGCTACCCGTGGTTGCTCCCCACTAGTTCTTTCTTCCTGTTGTCATGCACACATACAAAACAAAACAACAGCCGGATAAACTCCGGTGAGAATCATCTCAGTATAATCAGCAGGTATCATAATAACAGTAGAATACACAACAGTTTATCAACTGTAAAACAAATGCAATGTAATGAAATGATTCTAGTTCTCTTCTTCAATCTCAGAATTGATTCTATATCAGTTCGACGCCATCAAGATTCGTATCCGATATTGACATGAATATTCATCTATCGAAACCATCTCCGGCTTCGAAAATCAGGCCAACTCAGTCCTGGGCATTAGAATCAATTCAATTCTCTTCAATATGCAATCTCATGCAAATATAAAAGATCCACTACCTGTGATGGATCGACACACACATAACTCAAGTTCTAAATCAAGAACAGTTCTAAATCAAGAACAGTAATCAAACATATATGTAATTTCAACGGGATAACTCAAGAAATATCATTCCGAGTAATCTAGTCCCTGACTCTTCTGTCAAATTATACCTTCGTTCCTCTGTTTTCAAAATGCTTCAGTTAGTGTTCTTAAGCTCCGTTCCTCACTTCCTGAGATACTCACAGAAACACCAATTGATATCTGAAATCAAGATGTTCTCAGTATTTCGAATTCACTCTTATTTATAGAAAACGATCTCTGTATTTCTGCAGCATTTCCAACGTGTTCAATTCGAGTTCCACGTGTCATGCTGAGTATTCAAACAGGATATACTCCCACCGCTTCGAAAGTGGATAACGATAAACATATTCCTCAACTGTGTTGATCTTCCTCAGTTGCTGTTCGAATATCATTCTCTTGTTCTTCAGTAGAAGCAACAACCAGCAGTAACAACCAGTCGCAACAAGAATTCAGTCGCAACACTTCGAAATTCAAAACGATGTCGTTATACTTAATCTCAACGACGTCGTAACGTATCCTCAGCTGGTATTACTTCGATTAAACGAAACCAGCTGCTGGTCGCTCTAATAATCCAACGACTGATTTCACAACATTATTCGAAACGGCATCGTATCAAGATTTCCTGTTTATAATCAAAATGGTGTCGCATTATTCCCTCGACTGAGTAACCAGCAGATACAACAATCCATCGACTGATCACTAATGCATACAAAACGACATCGTAGCGAGATTCCTGTTTATAAGTCAAAACGATGTCGCATTGCTCTCTCGGCTGGAACCATTCTCACCTACTGGTTTGCGTTTATTACCAAAACGACGACGTCGCACCTACGTCATCATCAACCAGCCGATACATCAATAACCAGCAGGTACATAAACCAGCAGATGCGTAAGGAACTCTTGCTGCTGATTCCTTGTGTAATAACCAACACGTGGCGCTTTCTCATTGACCCTTGTATTCGCGCGTCTGCTTCCAGCTGTAACCAAGAATAACGCTTCACGCTTCAACTAAATTTCAAAATTCAACCAGTCGCGAGCTACAGTAACCTGCTGCTGATTTTATCAAATCGCTTCGCCTGGTTACTTCGTCTGGTTCTCATACTTAGCGCGATTTAACGATACACAGTTCCTTAATCACCCAACACTTCCAGAAGAAATCCGAGCTCATAATCAAACTTCATCAATTCTTAAATGTCGGAATGCTAAACTAATCCTCTTCTTAATGATTCCAGGCATTACATCTGTATTCCTGGAATATAGGATGCTTCACCCATGTCCTTCATCGCGAATCTACTAGACAACCATACTTTAGTTGACTGCAGCATTCCTACGTCATTCACAATGAGTAGAATGTCATCAACATAAAGTACAAGGAATGTCACCACATTTTTAACTACCTTCTTATACACACATGGCTCCTCGGGATTCTTGATGAAACCAAATTCTTTAATTGTTTCATCAAATCTCAAGTTCCAACTTCTCGATGCTTGTTTGAGACCGTAGATCGATCTCTGAAGTTTGCATACTTTATGCTCACTTCCAACAGATGTGAAACCCTCAGGCTGCGTCATATAGATCTCTTCCTTAATGTTTCCATTATGGAACACAGTTTTCACATCCATTTGCCATATCTCATAGTCGTACCATGCGGCTATGGCTAGTAGAATTCTAATTGACTTGAACATTGCAACTGGTGAAAAAGTTTCATCATAGTCAACACCTTGTCTTTGAGTGTAACCTTTCGCGACCAGTCGCGCCTTGTAGGTCAGTACCTTACCATCGGGTCCAAGTTTTCTCTTGTATATCTATTTACACCCAATAGGAACTATTCCTTCGGGAGGATTCACAAGAGTCCAAACTTGGTTTGAATGCATTGAGTCAATCTCAGATTGCATTGCTTCAAGCCACAAATTAGAAACAGCATCGGAAATTGCCTCCTTGAAGGTTCTTGGATCACATCCAACAGTTTGATCACTTTGATCATCTTCAAGGAGGAAACCATATCTAACAGGAGCCCTAGGAACCCTTTCAGATCTACTAGGTGTGTCCATATCAAGGATTGACTCTTGAGGTGTGGGAGAATCACTTGGTACATCAGTTGGTTCTCGAACCTCTTCAAGTTCTACTATCTTGCCTTTTCTATCAAGTAGAAATTCCTTTTCCAGAAAGGTGGCGTTTCTAGAAACAAACACTTCTGTTTCATTGGGATAGTAGAAGCAGTATCCAATAGAATTCTTTGGATACCCAATGAAGTAGCATAAGATGGATCTATTATCCAGCTTATCTCCACTGTCAGCTTCACGTAAGCAGGACATCCCAAATCCTCAAGTATGAGTACTTGGGCTGCTTGCCCATCCATATATGTAAAGTCCCTCACTTCTTAATTATATTTGTTTTAAAAGAGATCTTAAATGCGGAAAAAGGCTGGATAAATTTTTTTTTTTAAAACAACTAATAACACCTACTCACACATAACTTAAAGTAAAGCGTAACAACTAGACAAATAAATATAAATGAATATTCCAACTCCTAACAAAATAAAGGTTTTAAAATCTGCGTAGTAATTTTAAATCATGTTAGGTCATCAAACTCCGTCCCACTAAATAAACAATTTAAAAGAATGTATCTCGGCGATCAAAACATCACTGTCAAACTCAAGCGGAAAAACGCAGGTCGGTGGGTATGTGCCAAGCCTGACTGCAGCCCACTCAGGAATCCTGCCCCTCGATCTCAATCTCAGCCTCATCTGCATCCAACAAGCATAGTGAGTTTAAGGACTCAACAAGTACAAAACTCGGGAATAACGAATAATAAGTAATACATGCATATGCAAATAAAATAGTCGTACTTAAAATAATTTCTTTTCTGAAATTTAAAAGCATAAACATATAAATCCTCAATAACGTTAAAACATTTGCATGCATAAAAATTAATTTGCTAAAACATTTTTCCTCGTGAATTCCGTTCCTCGATTGTGGTCCCTCAACCTCAAGTCGCTTCATCAAGCCAATAAACACTAGTACTAGGTTGGAAAGGCACTCCAGTACTTATCTGGAGCCCAGACCCATCAGTTGAAAAGGCACTTCAGTACTTATCTGAAGCCCAGACCCGTCATGTTGATATGGCAAGCGGAACGTCTCCCGACCCCATATCCGTCATAGAAAAACCACAATCAAGTCCCATCATTCAAAATTTTATTTTTTTTCTCATTCATGCCTCAAAATAATTCCTCAAAATTCCTCAAGAAGATTTATTTCCTTAAATCACAAATTTCTGCTCATAAAACATTTTATAAACATCAACAATGGCATAAAATAGTCATACACACTGAATTTATAATTTTTAGAGATTTTATACCATAAATAACTTCCGAAAATTCCATAAATCACAAAAATGCTAAAAAGGATTTAAATCAACTGAAAACAAGCTTAAAACATCAAATAAAACAATTCACGAATTTTGGCAGCCCCTAAGACTCAAATTCCCAACTTTCCCGAAAATGTCCTGAAAGGAACCCACTCTGCGCGATAAAACCGTAAAAATCATAAAAAATCCTTTTTCTTAACCAAATGACCTCAAACTTGGACCCACATAACCTTAACGCGACGAGCTAGCTTCTGGAACAAATAAATCGCAAAAATAGTTACGGGTGTGACCAACCCGACGTCTGCAACCACGCTGGTCGCGCACAGGGGGCAAACCAGCCTAGGTGCTGTCAAATTTCTCTAAACTGACCACTCATTTCGACCAAAGGGCACGACCAGACCCCAAAAAACCCCTGGATCTTCTCATAACCCTCTTGGACTCAGCCCATGACCACAAACGAAACATGATCACTCAAAACCCAAACTACACATACTCAATGAAACCTCAATGACACCACAGCCCTTTCACGCAGCTCCTTGTCCACCAAGGCCTCAAGGGCTTAGCCTGATCTATCCAGGGGCCGTTCCCAGCCACACCTAGACCATGCACGCCCACCCGAAGCCAAAGGAAACGAGGAGAATCTGTGACTCTCCTTCCATGACCGATCTCCCACCCTCACGACTCCACTCCTTTCCTCACGTCTAGATCTACGCTTTGGCTGCCAAATTCATGAAAAGTTTCTGTTAGAATACCAATCAAGTATCATATTCTGAATTTAAAACATCAAATCCTTTAGATCTACACACACAAATTAATATTGCTTGAAAGATGCATCAAAGAACATTTTGTACTTGCCTTAAACCTTGAAAAACTTACAACCAAGATGATGCTTGTTGGGAGGAGGATGGAGGAGCACCACTAGAACACACCAAAGGGGTGTTAGAAGCTTCAAAGGTGGATGAATCCTTGAGGAGAGGTGACAAACAAATATGAGCACAAGGGAGGGGAGGGGTGGCGGCTCAACTTGAAGCTTTAGGGTTGTGTTTCTTTTTTTTTGTTTGAAATAGGAGGGCCGAAAATCTGATGGGAAAAGAGGGGAAGGTAATAAGTGAGTGTTAAAGTTGCTAAACACAACTTAAAGAAGTGCTAAAATATTTAAATCCCCTTCCTACCTTGTAACTTTGGAAAATTAGTGTTAAAATTAGGTGCAATTGTGTAAAATTGTATTTTTGTGTAGCAAAAATACTAATCATCTAAAAGAATTAAATTCTCAATCACTCATGGTTTGCAAAATTCTATAAGTATGTCAAAAAAACGAAATTCCTCTCCAATGTTCACCTTCTAAAAATAAAAAGTTTCAAGGCATGGGACATGACTTCGAGAGTGATTTAAAAAAAGAGAGTCCTCGATGTCCTCGTCAACTCCTTTCCAACCTCGCATCATCTAAATCATGAATCTAAAAAAGAACTCGATGTCGGAATTAAATAAATCAAATAGCATAACTCATGCGAATAAATAAATAAAATAGTAAGGCGCGATTTAGGTAGGAAAATTCCTAGGCGTTACAATTCTCTCTCCCTTAACAAGAATTTCTCTCTCGAAATTCGAAAACTTACCGAAAAGATCTGGGTAGCGCTCCTTGATATCATCCTCTACCTCCCACGTGGCCTCCTCCTCGGAGTGATTCAGCCACTAGACCTTGACCATAGGAATAGTCCGGTTGCGTAGCTTCCGATCCTGCCTGCCTAATATATGAACGGCTTGCTCCTCAAAAGTCATCTGTGGCGTCAACTGCAGGGGCTCAAAGCTTAACACATGCAAAGGGTTAGGGACGTATTTCCTAAGCATGGAGATGTGGAAAACGTTATGCACGGACGCTAAGCTCGGGGGTAAAGCTACACGATAAGCTAATGTTCCCACTCTGTCGAGGATCTCGAAAGGTCCTATGTATCGGGGTGCAAGCTTGCCCTTCTTCCCAAATCTCATAACACCCTTCATCGGAGCGACCTTCACGAAGACATGCTCTCCCACTGTAAACTCTAGGTCTCTCCTCCTCGAATCGGCGTAACTCTTCTGTCGACTCTGGGCAGTCCTTATCCTCTCTCTGATCCTCATCACTGTCTCGGCCGTCTGCTGGACTATCTCAGGCCCTAACTCTGCTCGCTCTCCTATCTCATCCCAGTGGATGGGTGATCTGCACTTCCTCCCATAGAGTGCCTCATAAGGTGCCATACCGATGGAAGCCTGAAAACTGTTGTTGTAGGTGAACTCTACTAGAGGTAGTTTGGCTTCCCAACTCCCTTGGAAGTCGATAGCACACGCACGAAGTAGATCTTCTAATGTCTGGTTCACCCTCTCTGTCTGCCCATAGGTCTGGGGGTGAAATTCCGTGCTGAATTGTAGCTTCATCCCCAAAGAAGCATGTAGACTCCTCCAAAACGCTGAAGTGAACCTAGTATCTCTGTCTGATACGATCGAGACTGGGATCCCATGCAGCCTGACAATCTCCCGGATATACAATTCAGCGTACTGAGTCATGGTGAACGTGGTCCTCACTGGTAAGAAATGCGCTGATTTTGTGAGTCGGTCCACAATCATCCAAATGGAGTTCGATCCTCTAACTGTCCTCGGCAATCCCACGATAAAATCCATCGAGACTTTCTCCCACTTCCACTCAGGAATAGGGAGTGGCTTCAGTAATCCATCTGGTCTCTGATGCTCGGCCTTGACCTGCTGGCAAGTCAAACACTCAGTCACAAAGCGATTTATGTCGCGCTTCATGCCCGGCCACCAATACAATTGCTGCAGGTCCTTATACATCTTCGTGCTCCCTGGGTGAACAGAGTAAGGTGCTGTGTGAGCCTCTGACATGATCAACTCTCTCAGTGAGTCTCCTTTAGGAACCCAAAAACGACCTCTATACTTCACGATCCCATCACTCACAACGTATAATCTGCTGCCCTTCTCCTCATCTCTCCGTCTCCACTTCTTTAATTGTTCATCGCCAGCCTAACCACTGAGGATGCGGTCCAGAAGTGTAGACTGTACTGTCAGAGTGATCAATCTCGGTGCTCTACCAGCTGTATAGATCTCTAAACCGAAGCTCTGAATCTCTCGCTGCAGCGGTCTAGATGCTGACATGTGTGCAATAACAGCTGTCTTCCTACTCAAAGCGTCAGCCACTACATTAGCCTTCCCCGGATGATAATTGATCTCGCAGTCATACTCTTTCACCAACTCTAGCCACCTCCTCTGCCTCATGTTCAGCTCCTTCTGCGTGAAAAAGTACTTCAGGCTCTTGTGGTCGGTGAAGATCTTGCATTTCTCCCCATAAAGGTAATGCCTCCAAATCTTAAGTGCAAAGACAACTGCCGCTAGTTCTAAATCGTGCGTCGTCGGATAATTCTTCTCATGTACCTTCAACTTTCGGGAGGCATAAGCTATCACTCTGTTATTCTGCATCAATACTACGCCTAGGCCTAGCTTAGACGCATCTGTGTAAAGCACATACTACTCTTGCCCAGATGGCATGGCTAAGACTGGGGCTGATATGAGAGCTTGCTTCAAGGTATCGAAGCTCTGCTGGCACTCTGGACTCCAAATGTATCTGGCGTTCTTCTTAGTCAACGCAGTCAAGGGCACTACAATAGATGAAAATCCCTTGATGAACTTCCGGTAATATTCATGCCAAACCAAGGAAACTGCGGATCTCAGATGCATTCCTCGGTACAGCCCACTCTCTGACTGCCTCAACCTTAGACGGGTCCACCTCTACTCCATTTCTGGAAATGATGTGCCCAAAGAACGCCACTCTCTCTAGCCAGAACGCACACTTGCTGAATTTTGCATATAACTGGCGCTCCCTCAGGACTCCAAGTACTGTCCTCAGATGTCGACTATGCTCCTTGATGGTCCCGGAAATAGGATCACTAAGAAAATAGGAGTTCAGGAAGGGGGGGGGGGGTGGGTTGAATGAACTCCTTCGATTTTTCTATTTCAAAACTCTTTTAAAATGTTTGAATCTCAGTTTTATGCAAACTTCTCAGCCAACAGAATACGTGCGGAAATAGGCCGATTGGTTTGTGAACAGCGAGTAATGTGCAACAATAAATAAATGCTGTATGTAAAAGATTGAGGCAAGAGTTTGTTTCTGGAAGTTCGGATATCAATATCCTACGTCTCCCCTTCTTCCTCCTCGAAAGGTAGCACTAAAAGACTTTGATGTGAGTAGCCTTTCTACAAACACCCGATCCCGTAACCCGCAGCTACGAGAACTCCTAGCGTTTTACAATACTTCACGCAGACTTCGCTGCTGGTTTTTACAATGCTTTGAAAGTTTTTTGAACTTCTTTACAAGACAGTTCGTTACAGACTCTATCAAATATATCAATGAGAACACGTATTTAGAGACTGTAAATATCTTCTGGTTTCAACAATGAACAACCAGAAGATTGACTCGAAGGTATTTCAAATGAAGAATAAACGATAAGTTCTTCGAGTCTTTGAGATTTTGAAGATATCAACGAAGTGTAAGCTCTGTATGGATTTTGGCAGCGTGACAGCAATAGATAATTAGCGAAGTATATGTCTTCAACACCACTGCTGATATTTATAGGCTTCGATTACAACGGTCATATTAATTCTTCAAAGGAAATAAATCCCGTTTGAATTACTGCCAAAATCGTACACCGTAATTCCTGCTCCACTACAGGGTAAATTGCTCATTTACAATGCTTTGAAAGTTTTTCGAACTTCTTTGAAAAGACAGTTCGTTTACAGACTCAATGAATATATCAATGAAAACACGTATTTAGAGACTGTAAATATCTTCTGGTATCAACAATGAATGACCAGAAGATTGACTCGAAGGTATTTCAAATGAGGATTAAACGATAAGTTCTTCGAGTCTTTGAGCTTTTGAAGATATCAACGAAGTGTAAGCTCTGTATGGATTTTGGCAGCGTGACAGCAATAGATAATAAGCGAAGTGTATTTTCTTCAACACCGCTGCTGATATTTATAGGCTTCGACTGCAACGGTCATATTAATTCTCCAAAGGAAAATGAATCCCGTTTGAATTACTTCCAAAATCGTACACCGTAATTCCTGCTCCACTACAGGGTAAATTGCTCATCCACAGAGCCAATTTGTCTTCTTTCCATATTTGTGCAAGCATGGAGAAACGGCCTCTGTACACTGTACTATTTACCCAAAATAGTACCTAACTTGTCTCCTTCATTCCAGGCAAATGTACGATCGTACAAATCTTTTCCTTATGAGCAATCGATCGTATTTGAAACACTTTGAGCTTGCGCCTGAAATTACTTTGATAACCAGCACTTACATCCATCGTCGTTGTCAAGAACTTCGACTGGAAAAACGCTTGGAAGAATTCACCTGCTGATATGCATATGCGTTTTTCCATCTGCTGATTCCTTTTAAGCGATAAAACGATGTCGAGTCAACTTATTTAAGTGACGCCGTTTTATTATCTTTGTAAGGCATCTGCTGGTTGAAGTCACTGTAGCTGTCTGCTGATATGCTTTAAACAAAGCATCTGCTGATATGTCAAAGGAACGCTTCTGCTGAATCAATCAAAACGCTGTCGTTCCAACTTAACCAAACGCTGTCGTTTCGCAATCTTCAACAAATATACTTAACCAACTGCTGAACTCTTCAAGAAAGTATCTGCTGATTACTTCATCTGCTGATGCAAAACTGTGCACTCCAACGACGTCGTTCTAACTTATCAAAACGCTGTCGTTTACCAATCCTTAGCAAAACACGCTGAAACTCAAGTCGGTACCTGCTGTTCGAGACAACAACATCTGTTGATTGCTCTTGATGAATCTATCTGCTGAACTACTCAAACCGTTCAACTGCTGATCGCATACCATCTGCTGAATTCTCACGAATACTCCAACTGCTGAAATACCACTGTAGATAGATAAAACGATCTCCTGTAGAATGCGACAACTGATTGTCCAATATCATCTTGTCTTATTTTTGTTATCACCAAAACTTATAAATATTGTCCTAACAATTTCTCCCTTTTTGGTGATGACAAAAATTCAGCAGCCGAGACAAAAGATATGCAAAAATAAATTGCACACTATCTGCTGGAAAACAAATTTTATTAACCAACAAAAATTGTACATAGGATGTGTACAAGAATTATCAGCAGAAAAGAAAATCTAATCTCTTCTTCTTCTTTTCAACGCTCTCGCTTCCCTTCTTCGTCTTTCTCTGTCACGCTCCGCTGCATCTTGTCTCGCAAATAAAGCTCTGTTAGCATCAGCATCGAGCACTGTTTGAACAATGTGCCTCTGAGCCATTTCCACTCTTTGAGCAAACGTTGGTCTCTCAGCACTGCCTTCGATTTGAGTACTCGCAGGCTGTTGAAGTCCTCGGCTGCCACTTTCCCCCTTTTTGTCAGCACTGCCCCTATGAATATAATCAACAAGCTCACTTAGCTGGGCATGAATAACATTATGATTTTCCTGTGCTTGACTTTGGAATTCGAGAAGCTGATGGGAAAGGGCTTCCTTGGTGGCCTCAGCATCCTTTTGAATAGCATTTAAGCGAGAGGCCATGATGTCCACTTTGGCATTAACTGCTTCCACTTCCTTACGAACATCCGCCAATCCAACAAAGATAGAAGCATTTTGAGCTAAAATATTCTTGCGGAATTCGTTGAAGCGTATAGTCTGGACATCATCAAGAGTGCGGGCTTCTTGTCGTGCTCCCTGAGATAAATTTCTGAAGATATCGGCTTGATCCCGCAGGGAGTCACACACACTCTGTTCAATTTTGTGCAGCCTGGATGAAATGTCACTTTGAGATACAAACATCTGTTCTGAAAGAGCAGCTTGGAAATCAGCAAAAGCAGCAGAGAGATCTTGAGAAATAGGAGGTCGAGAAGACGCAGTAGCATCAACATCTGTTTTATCAAAGTGTAGCGAAGAAGAACTGCTGGTAGAAGATGAAGAAGACAGCTGCTGCTCCAAAGATAACTGTACACTGGGAGCAACTGAAAAAGAATTCTGAAAACTCTGTACACTGTGCAAAACTGTTCTATCCAAGGCAATAGACGAGAGAAACTCTGAAATATCTGTACTCGGAAACCAATTGAACAAACTCATATAAAAAAAAATAGAACAAAACTGAGATACTCGGAGAGCAAAAACTGGAGAACGGCTGGGAGCAATCCTAGAAACTGGTTCAGCCAACTGCAAAGACCTGCAAAACTGAATAGAGCCAACTGGAAGAAGTCTCTGCGAGGCGCAAAACCCAACGATCTCCAAACATACATCCGCCCATCTCTTCGTCATCAGCTTGAAAAATACACTCATTGTAGGAAGAGTGTCATCGTACTGTCGCTGATGAGGAACTTCAGTAGAGATAACCAACTTGGGAATCTTCACCCATCGATCAACGCACGGTTCAACAACCCACTCTCCATTAACATATAACATAGTTCTAATCCAGCACCTGGATGGAGTGTGGGTGTTGTTTCGAGCAATGATGGCGCCTCGATCTCTGGGGCTCCCCTCAAAAATTTTGGAACAACAGGGCTTTCTCCATGTAAGACCATGAGCGCGCGCCTCCTTCGCCAATTCCTCCAAGAAACAAAGATAGAGGTCTGAAAGCAGCTCTATGACTTGAATATCAACAGCCGAAGATCCTTGGCCAGGAGCAAAATTGGCCCTCCATGCTTCCAAAAACTTCCACACCAAAACTGTTCTATACTTTAGCAAAATATAAAATTTCCGCTGAATGGCTACCTGAGGAGACTCTGTTTCTCCCCAGTACAAACTTGCTCTTCCTTTTTGTACATCTCCTCAAAATTGATTGTAGCCAGTTTCTTCAGGCTGAAAGAATGAAAGAATTTAGCGACGTCATCAATTACCTGTGCCCACAAATTCACAAGCAATTCGATGTCTGCACAGATCAAAGAATAATGCTCCTCAGCAGGATTGCCCTTAACAGGGTCTTGCTCCACCAAAACTTCCTTCCCTTTATCGCCGGTAGGAATGCGAGGAAGACTTTGTAGAAACCAGGTCCACTTATTGACGCCTGGAATCTTTATTGATTTGCCCATCGTAATCTTAGCAATCTCCATGCTGGAAGATGGCAGAGGAATATCGACTGGAATCGTCAAAAGAATATCATCCAGCGACATTCGCTCATCATCACTGAGCATATCATCTGCAGAGATTGGAGCCACAGATTCTTGGACCTGCTGATCGCCATCAGCAGGGGCAACATCCACAGTTGTTATGTCTTCATCAGTGTCACTCGCAGTGACCACTGGACGTTCAGCCTCCCAT
>KQ993816.1:50648-78468 GCA_001598015.1 Dorcoceras hygrometricum | reverse complement strand
ATCCTATGCTATCTGAGGAGATAATAGTGTATAAATCTCTGGCCAGAGTACTAGAAGTATTTTAGATAAATGGGTTACCTAGTTACACTCACGATGTCACTATTCGATCTCCAAGATGTATGCATAGCTATCGGATCTATAGCGCTCTCGATTTACCAATGGTCGTTGATCTGATCGGGATATATGGGCTGAAAGGACCGTACTGTACTCTAACCACGACCAAATGGTTCTTGCAGGCACTATCAGTGATACCTAGGGGATCATGGGGCGATGTTGCTAGGCGCTTTACCATGATCCGTTGGGCAAGTCCGAAATTGTGATTTCGGAGCCACAATGGTTGTGGGCCCACGGCTAGCTGTATCCCTGAACCATTGAGGGTCACACAAGTACTGGATTCAATATTCCCACACGGAAACTGAGCTCAATGTGTTGAGCATAGGAGGAGGATTTTTGGAAGTTCGACTTCCTAAAAGTCAACAGGGGTCAAATCGTGATTTCCCGCTGTTGAGGGGCAAAACGGTCATTTTGCACTGGGGTTCTGAAAAATGGTTTTTCAGATCATGATATTCAGTTTTGGAAACTGAGTCGATCGATCCGATCTGATCGGCGATCGGAGTTGTAACGAAGTCGCAGTGATAGATATCGTCATTTGGATCCGGGCCCGTTGGGCCGGTCCAAGTTCATTACTAGTCTTATTAAAGGAGACTTAGGGCTTCATTATGACATAACTCAATCTCATAACCTAACCCTAGACCTAAAGCTCTCGGCCGCCCCTCCTCTTCTCCACCTCACGGCCGCCGCTCCTCCGCCGTAGCGCCGCCGCGTCGCCGCTGTCCATATGGTGGTCGGACTTGTTCCGATCAGCTTTTCGAGGTGTTTCCGTCCGTGCTGATCTCGTAAGGCCTTCTAATGCAGGCTGACGAAGGAACCTTGCTTCCGGTCGTGGACTTGATTAGACGTAATCTACCGCCGCCTACCGTGAAGAGCCAGTCTCCCTGTGATTCTGGTTGGACCCAGGCGCCTAGACGCCAGCAAGGTAACACCCCGAAAATCATCCTATGAATGGTTTATAGCATTGATTTGAATGTATTGAACGTTTCCCGACGCTAATTTTAAAACTTCCGCTGCGCCGCCGGGAGACGGGATCCGGATCCGCCACCGCTTTTCCAACAGGACGGTCCCCTTAATGTCCCCAATAATATGAGCCAACGTTAAAGGGAGTTCCAACCAACTCACAGCAAGTGTCAATGACGTGTACAACTTTCCGACATACATAACCCCCTCAATAATATGAGCCGGGCCATGTATACGGGTAGCATCGACGTACACCCATTGTTGATGGAAGGTAGGAAATTTTAAACAATATTTAAATTCCCTTAGCTTATCGAATAAACTTTTAATTTTGCTATAAATTTTAAATCAAAGTTAAAATGAGGCATTTTAATTTTGAAATTTGATCTCAATAATTTTAAATCAAAATTTAAAAAATACGGATTTAACAGATATATAATTGGGATGATCGATGAGCGAGAGCTATGCGATCCGTGGTTGCCAAGCACGGATATAGGTCCAATCCTAGGTGACATGCAGTATGCAAATGCAATCCTATTACATAAGCTTCCAGTTTTACAAGTCTTTGGTTTTCAATATCTTTTATCATCATCTCCACCATCTTCAAATTTATCCTCCCACTAAGTCTAATATTTACATTTAAATAACCATGACAAATAGGGATACATTTTAAAGGGGTGGGAACAGACCATAAACGAGGCCCACTTTGAATTGATTTCAACAATATTAAAACCAAAAATTGTAAAACCTAGCATACACCTAACACATTGGGCATTACTCTCTATTATGCCGCCCGGGACAGGCCCGAAAAACCCTAGAATTCAAAAACCGACGCCGCATATCCGCCCCGGAACCACCGCACGGGCGGTGCGTCGCCGCCCGCACGCGTGCAGCACGATTGTTGCACGCTGTGCGCGCCCCTGTGCGCATGGGGGGCGGCCACCTGCGCGACCAGCTCGTGCAGGTGGGACGGCGGGTGAGCGCACCCCGCCCGCACGCGTGCTGCACGCTGTGTGCAACCTGTGCGCACGGGGGGCGTCCACCTGCGTCACCAGTTCGTGCAGGTGGGGCGGTGGTGCGCGCACGGTTACCGGCCAGCGGGCGGAACGCCCGGAGGGCTGTGCACGACAGGCGCGCAACGCCCGCCGCATCGTGCGCGTATCCCGCGATCCCCGCCGCGATTTGCGCGCGGCGGCGTCTGGCGGTGGCGCGGCGGTTTGCGGCCGAATGTTTTTTTTTTTTGAAAAACGAGATTTGATGCAATTCATGTAGATTAAGGCGTATTGACAGATCCAAGCCAAAGCTGTGATACCACTGTTGGTGCAGCGGCGGATCCGGGTCCCACTCTCGGGGCGCAGCAGAAAAATTAAAATTTAGGAGCCCGAGAATGGTCAATACACCTATATAATAATTCAAACATTCATAGGATGTTTAGAATATACCTTTATCGCGACTAGACGCCTGGCTCCGACTATTTCTCAAATGGAAATAGCACTTCTTTGGTTGCTCCTAATCAGGTCCACGACCGGTTTCCAATTCCTTCGTTGGAATGCACTAGAATCCCAACGAATATTTCACGAGCAGAAACTCCTCGCCAGGACGATCGCAGCGAAGTGCGACGGACGCGGCGGGAGGAGGGAGAGGAGGAGAAGGGGAGAATTTGCTGAATAGCTTTTGTTGTGTGTTTTTCTTTCTCCCTTCATGCCATATTTATAGATTGAGGGAAAAACGTTTGATGTAAACAAAACTGTGAACATTCGTTTCAAGTAGAACTGTGAACATTCGTTTCAAGTATAACTGTGAACATTCGCTTCAACTCGAACTGTGAACAATTATGATGTAAAATCAAATTTCGGACCACTAAATCTATATATGACAGGTTTTACTCTCATTAGCTAAATATGGAACTCCTACTCCCTTAGCTACTTTTGGGAAGTCATACTCCCAACCTTCCTCCTACTATACTCAACACTTTGAGTACCATATCCTTGTCTGCACGGGAATTGGTAAACCAGTACACTGTGTGACCCTCAATGATTCAGGGATATAGCTATCCGTGGGCTCACAACTCATTGTGAATCAGAAAACACATTTTTCTGATCTACCCATCGGACCATGGTAACGCGCCTAGCAACATCGCCCCATGATCCCCTAGGTTTCACTGATAGTGCCTGCAAGAACCAGTCGGTCATGGTTAGCATATAGTACGATCCTTTCAACACATATATCCCGATCGAATCAACGACCATTGGCAAATCGAGATTCGTTAGAGATTCGATAGCAATGCATATATCTTGGATTAAATAGAGACATCGCGAGTGCTACCATGTAAACCATTTACACTGAAGCACAAGAGTACTCTGGCCAGAGATTTGTCACACTATTATCTTCTCAGATAGCATAGGATGTCCTCGCACTAGGACGAGCGGTGAATGCTCGACAACAAAGCATCGACTCCACATGCTTCGTGACCTCACCCAATCTCGACACCTGATGACACTCACGGAGTCGGTAAACGAGTCAAAGTGAGGCGACTAACCATGTAGAGTCTCAATGATGTTTCGAGTAGTAAGGACTAATCCATACAACCAATACCTCGGACTCTCCACTCGACAAATGGTAACCACTTGGAGAATCCGAACGAGGGTAGCTCGATAGTTTGCCAGGCAAACCATGCATCTGCATGCTCAGAACATCACAATGTTCCCTACCAATAAAACGTGGTACTTCACATCACAGATGCTAGTCTCAAACTCGGGCGGCCTTATCCTCATTTTGACGGCCCAATCGACTAGGAACAAGTTCAGAATACACATTGACTATTAGATATGTTTCATGATAGCCATCATATCCACTATCACATCTAACATACACTACGGTGCATTCTAGGTCTTTATCCAACACAATCGTTAACATTATAAAATAATGATGATAAAGAATGCTATATATAAAATAAGAATTTCATAAACAAAGATTGTTTTACACAAAGAGTCATCAAAATCCCACACGCCACAAGTTGGCTAGTTGGGCACCTACTCTAACAACTGGAGCATCACATTCATTTATAGCTGATGCATCTATTGTTGAGCATGGTTTGCGTACCACCTGTTTGTGTGATGTTGTTTCTGTTCTGACTCCTGCCGGTGCGAGCCTGTTCTCCCAAGAGATGGTGTCAAATGGCATACTTAGGTTTGGCGAGAATGTGTTGGTAGCAAATTTGATCCGGTTAGTGATGTTGGATTTCGATTGTACAGTGGGAATGGACGTGTTGTCTAGTTTTAGGGTCACCGTGGATTGTTTCCATGGCTTTGTGCACTTTCGACCCCAGTCCGACGAGAAGTCGAAATTCTACGGCCATGATTCCCAATCAAAGATTCCGTTGATCTCTGCTATGGAGATGTTTGGCCTACTGTCGTTGGAAAATTCAGGATTCATGATTTATACTTTGGACGCATCGTCAACGTCGTGTGTAGAGCTTAGTGACATTCCCATCGTTCGTGATTTCCCTGATGTGTTTCCAGAAGAGATTCCTGGTTTTCCTCCGAGAAGGAAGATTGACTTCAGCATTGAGTTGGTGCCTGGTACAGCTCCTATCTCACGAACCCCATATCGTTTAGCACCAGCCGAGTTGAGAGAGCTGAAGGTACAGCTTAGCGATCTGTTGGAGAAAGGCTTTATTCGGCCAAGCATGTCACCGTGGGGAGCTCCTATTCTGTTTGTGAAGAAGAAAGACGGTTAAATGAGGATGTGCATCGACTTTCGGCAACTAAACAAGGCTACTGTGAAGAATAAGTACCCTTTTTCAAGGATCGACGATTTATTTGATCAACTTCAAGGTTCAGTCGTGTACTCTAAGATCGATCTGCTTTTAGGGTATCATCGGTTGCGAATTTGAGAGGAAGATGTTGCGAAAACTACGTTTAGAACGAGGTACAGGCATTACGAGTTTTTGGTTATGCCGTTTGGTCTGACTAATGCCCCGACAGTTTTCATGGACTTAGTGAACCGAGTCTTTAGAGAGTTCATCGATCAGTTTGTGATTGTTTTTATCGATGACATATTGGTTTTCAGAGACTCTCATGAAACATAAATAGCACTTGAGGCTGGTCCTCCAAAGGCTTCGAGACCCGCAGCTGTATGCCAAGTTCTCTAAATGTGAGTTTTGGTTGGATAAGGTGGTGTTTCTGGGTCATGTCATTTTGGCTGAAGGATTATCTGTTGACCCCAGTAAAGTAGAGGCTGTTGTAAACTGGGAACGTCCCAAGAACGTCTCGGAGATTCGTAACTTTTTGGGATTGGCTAGCTATTATCTACGCTTCATTGAGGGATTCTCTAGTATAGCGAAGCCTATGACACAGCTGACCCAGAAAGATAAGAGATTTGTTTGGACGGAGGGATGAGAGAACAGCTTTCAACTGCTCAAAGAAAAGCTAACTACAACACCGGTGTTAGCTTTACCTTCGGGTTCAGGATGTTTTATGGTATGTTCTGATGCTTCGTTTAGTGGATTGGGTTGCGTTTTGATGCGGCATGGTCGAGTCATTGCGTATGCTTCCTGTCAGTTGAAACCCCATGAGACTCTATACCCAGTTCATGACTTGGAGTTGACGGCCGTTGTCTTTGCTTTGAAGATTTGGCGCCACTAGCTTTATGGCGAATAGTTTGTGGTGTATACTGACCACAAGAGTCTTCAATACCTCTTCTCCCAGTCCGACGTGAATATGAGGCAGCGTAGATGGATGGAGCTGCTTAAAGACTTCGATTGTGAGATTCAGTATCAGCCTGGGAAAGTGAACGTAGTTGCTGATGCGCTTAGCAGGAAAGCTCAAGTGTCGATGCTTGCATCGCTAAATATCTCTAAGGTCCATGAGAATCTGAGCACTACTGGTTGGCGTTTTCACCCAAGTGATGATTACGTCGTGGTTTCATCTTTTCAAGTTGAGCCACAGATTGTTTTGTACATCAGGGCAGCTCAGATAACTGATCCCTATATCCATGAGTTGAAGCTGAAGGCTCAAGTCGGACAGCTGGAGGATTACTCTGTCACATCTGATGGTTGTTTGAGGTTTTGGGGCAGGTTAGTGGTGCCTAACCTGATTGATTTGAGGGAAATGATCTTAAGGGAAGCTCACTGCAGTCGACATAGTGTCCATCCTGGTTCAAGGAAGATGTATCATGCCTTAAAACCGCACTATTGGTGGGCAGGTTTGAAGAACGATGTTGCTGAATTTGTCTCTCGTTGTCTGAATTGTCAGCATGTTAAGGCGGAAAGGATGAGACTTGGTGGGCTATTGCAGAGTTTAGAGGTGCCCCAATGGAATTGGGAGCATGTAGCGATGGATTTTGTGACCCATTTGCCTCGTTCGAGTCCAGGAAGTGATGCTATTTGGGTGGTGATTGACAGGCTTTCGAAGTCAGCTCACTTCATTCCCTACAATATGAAAAATTCCCTGAAAAAGATGGAGAAACTGTACATTGATTTCGTAGTTCGATTGCATGGAGTGCCTGTATCCATAGTTTCAGACAGAGATCCGATGTTCACTTCTAGATTTTGATTATGACTATTTTGAAGATATGATTTGGTTCAGGCCCAACTTTATTTCCAAAATTTTTAGCCCTATTTGATGCTTCCGCGTTTATGTGCTTAATTGTGCTATTAATCCTTGTTAATTAGCACGCGGCCTGACATTTTTGGTATCAGAGCTTAAACTGGGATAAGCTCGTTTTCCTTTGAACACACTCGAGTCTAGGCACAGAGTTTGGATTTGACTTTGATTGACTCTGTGGCTTTTGTGATTTTGTTACATGCCTCTGTGATTATCTGATGTTAGTTCTTACCTTGAGATTTGTCTAGATGCCGCCGAGGAGAGGTAGAGGAAGGACTGCTAGACGTTCCGCTGAGGAGTCTAGGGCCTCAGATAGTGATGAGGGCATTCAGCAAAATATCTCTTTGCGTCATTGAGAGAGACATGCAGAGGTTGATGATGTGACGAGACAGATTGGCGAGATGGAGTTAGTTCTAGAGAGGTTTCAGCGGATGAATCCCCCTACGTTCGCGGGCGCTGAGGGAGGTTTGATGGCCGAGGTTTGGCTAGTTCAGATGGAAGAATTGTTTAATACCTTGGAGTACGCTCCTGAGAAGAGGTTGAAGCTAGCGGTGTTGCAGTTGAGAGATAACGCGCAACGCTGGTGGAGAGGTACTTCCCATATCTTGCAAGAGAGTGGGGCTGTGATTACTTGGGAGAGCTTCTGTGCAGCGTTCCGACAGGAGTATACCCCAGAGTCCTACTACAACAGTCGTGAGCGAGAGTTTGACAACCTGAAGCAAGGGAATATGAAGGTGGCCGAGTATGCCAGACAGTTCTCTTCGCTTTTGATGTATGTTCCCCATGTTGCTAACCAGGGTAGGACTAAGAGGAATAAGTTTCTGAAGGGTTTGAGGCCTGATTTGTTCCGGACGGTGTTGTCTGGTTCACCTGCGACTTATGCTAAGGCCGTGGATAGGGCTGTAGATATTGAGGAGAGTTTGTTGGAGGCACAGGCTCCGGTTCAGCCGTTGGTGGGGCGCACTTTTCAACCGGTGCAAGATGTGTTGCAATCGTTTCAGTCTCCTCAGGGGTCGCAGCAATCGAGTCGTCAGAGGTTCAAGACACGAGGCAAACAGTTTAAGAAGAAGGCGCATTCGAGTTCCTCCGATTCTGTTTGTGAAGAAGAAAGATGGATCTATGAGGATGTGCGTTGATTTTCGGCAGTTGAACAAAGCGATAGTAAAGAGCAAGTATCCGTTGCCGAGGATTGATGACTTGTTCGATCAGTTGCAAGGATCGGCCATGTACTCGAAGCTTGATTTGCGATCTGGCTATCACCAGTTGCGGATTAGAGACGCTAATGTAGCGAAGACAGCTTTCCGAACGAGATACGGACATTATGAGTTTCTTGTGATGCCGTTTGGATTGACGAATGCTCTTGCTGTGTTCATGGATTTGATGAATCGCATCTTTAGCGAGTACATCGATCGATTCGTGATTGTCTTCATAGATGACATCTTGGTGTATTCGAGGAGTTTCAGAGAGCGTAAAGAGCACTTGAGGCTAGTGTTGCAGAGACTGAGAGACTCACAATTGTATGCCAAGTTCATCAAGTATGAATTCTGGCTAGACAGAGTTATCTTCTTGGGCCATGTGATTTCAGCGCAAGGAATTTCTGTGGATCCTAGTAAGGTCGAAGCAGTTCTTAACTGGGAGCGACCTAGGAATGTTTCCGAGATCCGTAGTTTCTTGGGATTGGCTGGCTACTATAGGCGTTTCATTGAGAAGTTCTCTTTGATAGCCAGACCGATGACTCAGTTGACCCAGAAGGATAGGAATTTTGTTTGGACTGATGAATGTGAGTCGAGTTTTCAGATGCTGAAAGAGAAGTTGACTACTGCTCCTGTTTTGGCCTTGCCTTCGGGTTCTGGAGGTTTTGTAGTGTGCTCCGATGCTTCTCTGAGTGGTTTAGGATGTGTTCTGATGCAGAATGAGTACGTTATTACGTATGCGTCTCGATAGTTGAAGCCTCATGAGACAATATACCCCGTTCATGATCTAGAGTTGGCTGCGATTGTGTTTGCCTTGAAGATATGGCGACATTATCTGTACGGTGAGGAGTTTGTGGTGTACACCGACCACAAGAGTGTGAAATATATCTTCACCCAGTCGGATTTGAATATGAGGAAACGTCGTTGGATGGAGTTGTTTAAGGATTTTGATTGTGAGATACAGTATCAGCCTGGGCGGATGAACTTGGTAGCCGATGCTTTGAGTAGGAAAGCCTAGCCTGCGATGCTAACATCCTTGAGTATCTCGAGAGTCCACGAGCAGTTGAGTACTTTTGGTTGGCGATTCCAGCCGAGTGATCAGTACTTTTTAGTTTCTTCGATTCAGGTTCAACCACAGATTGTGATTGACATCAGAGAGGCACAGAGGACTGATCCGTATATCCATGTGTAACGCCCCGAAATCCAGATTACGTAGAAATGAGTGCATGACTAGGGAGAAAATATTTTTAGATGATTACATTCCATTTTATATTATTTATTTATGATTTTATGATGCATGGTATGCATCTGTTATTTTTCAGTCTGCTTGAGCTACGGACGTGTGGATGAGATTAGGGTCGACCGGAATGAAAATAATTTGAGATTTTTAAGTTATTAGATTTTTAAGAATGAAATTATTTTATTTTAAGCAAATATTTTTGGAAATTAGGATTTTTATAACTATTTTAGAGGGGAACCCGTTTTTCGCCTATACGGGCTGGTATATTGAGTTTTAAGGCATTTTAAATTATAAAGAGTCCTAGATTTCGAAATATTATAATTTTTAAAGCCCAAGTATGAGTTTTTAAACACCTTTTAATTTAAGTAGAGGGGCAAGCTTGTATTTTTCATCATTAAAACAAGAGGGGTCATTATAGGCACACTCATTATTTCCTTAAGCATCAATTACACAACCTAGCCTCCTTTTCCTTGCACCAGCCGTCCTCTCCACCCTTAAGCACACAAAATTCGAAATTCATACAGCCATGAAGGAGCTTGGTGATCAAATTCCGGCGGCGCCCCGATCTCGCACCTACAACGTCCGTACCTCGCAGATCAACGTTTTCTTCAACCCAGGCATGTGATATCTTTTTGTTTTCTCACCATTTAAATCATATTAATCTATTTTAATGAAATTATGCATGAATTTATTTTGTTCTATTCAGATCTATGAATCTTTAATTGAGATCCATGCATATCACACGAAGTTTCACTACGTTTCTAATTGTTGCATGAATTTTCTTCGGATAAGGGGCTGTTCTTGAGGGATGTGGCTCGAGTCTAGGTGGTCCATGGGGATCCTAGGGATGTCCAGAAACGTCCAAGGTTGGGAGTCGATGGCTGGTTCGTGGCAAAACCACGGCTGGACCAAGAACTAGACAAGGGTGGCGCATCTCCTTGTGCCGTGCGCATGTCACGTGTTCCCAGCCCTCGTGCGGGAGTTGTAGTCCATGGTTGGTCCATTGGAACCGGCCAACCTGTGGGAGGTCCAGCCGGCGGGGCTCCAGCCACTGGTGGCTGGAGCAGGGAGTTTGAATGGGAAGAACAGCCGCTGGTCGCGACTGCGCGCATGTGCGTGTGCATGAGTTCGGTTTAGGGCTTTGTTGTGAGTGGTTCGGTTCAATTGAACCGGATTGGTTCGGTTGGACCGGATCGGTTCTTCGAGTCTCGAGTCAAATGTTTTAACATGGGGTCAAGTTATTTTAATTATGGACCTGTTATTTTTATTAATGTGTCGAAGGTCCAATTTTAAAAAAAATAGCAGAAGGTCCAAATTGAGTTAAATCTTTTAAATAATTTTAGTTATGTTTAATTTTAAGTTTTTAGTCGAAATTAGGGCTTTAGGGATTTTAATTAGGTCAAAATCGATTTTCGGGTTTTAATGTGGTCAATCGGTCTTTTGGTCAAAATCGGCTTTCGAGGTCAAAATTGATTTAAATTGATTTTAAAAGTCAAAACCGATTTTAATAATTCCCAAATTGATTTTTAGAAGTCAAAATTGATTTTAATAGTCCCTTTTAGTCTTGATTTTAAGAAATAAAAAATTTAAAGAAAATAGGCAAAAATGGGAAAAAGCGGTGAACATTCGTTTCATCGGCCGGGTTTAGAGCGATGTGTGGTCTAGAAGTGTTGAGCCTGGCCCTGAAATCAATCCTTGACCGAAGTAGAAAAATATAGAAGCCCGTAAATGCATAATTAATCATATATGTAGTATGTTATGTAAGTAAAAGTTTTAAAGAAAAGAATTAATTATCCATTAACGGGCTAAGATTTTAAATTGCATGATTTTAAGAAAATTCACGCATCATGAGATTTTATGAAACGGTCAGGCATGCCTTTTTTAAGTTAAAAATCCGAGGAATGGAAGTGATGTGGCAAGTCTACGATGGGAGTTAACCGGGTAGCCGGGCCCGGGGATCACCTGTTTTTAGGAATGATTTCAGGATTTCAGGGCCCATGGATCCCGAGGTAAGATCGGGTGAAGTGGCAGTTTTCAAGAGGTGTGACATATAGGGATCCCGAGGTAAGGTCGGGTGAACCGCACCGGCACGTACGTTGGTTATTGTGCTTGCATGTGCTTTTATTAGTATATACTTTGTTATGCATTACGATAGAGCATGCTGAGCCTCTAGGCTCACTAGGTTTAAATGGTGCAGATGATGATCCTGTTGATGAGTTCATTCCGACTGACGGTGATGACCTCTGAGCGCCGCTTGCAGCAGTACCCCATGACCGTCTTTATGATTCAGTTTTGTCATGTTGCAGTTTAGATACTGGTTTTTAAACATGCTGGATTTTAGTATTCTTTTTACTCGATGATTTTATGTTATTGGATGTTTTTAACGTTTTTAATTATTCCTTTATTTATGCTTAAAGTGTTTTGAGAAAAATGATTTGGAACTGGTTTAGAAGGGAACGAGCCATACTTTAAGTTTATGCTTCCGCACATGCTTTTAAAATAAAATTCTAGAGTCTGGTTCGTTTCACCATGAGTTGAGAATTAAGGCCCAGAATGGTCAGCCTGAAGATTTCTCTGTTGCTTCTGATGGATATTTGAGATTTAGAGGAAGACTGGTGGTTCCGAACTTGATTTATTTGAAAGAGACTATTCTAAATGAGGCGCATTGCAGTCGATAGCATGCATCCGGGGGAGAAGAAGATGTATCATGCTTTGAAGTCTCACTACTGGTGGGAAGGCATGAAGAGCGACATTTCTGATTTTGTTGCTCGATGTTTGAATTGCCAGCAGGTCAAGGCTGAGAGAATGAGACCTGGTGGATTGTCGCAGAGTTTAGAAGTGCCTCAATGGAATTGGGAGCACATCGCCATGGATTTTGTGACTCATTTGCCTCGATCGACTAGGGGATGCGATGCGATTTGGGTGGTGATTGATAGACTCTCGAAGTCAACCCATTTCATTCCCTATGATGTGAGGTGCTCGATGAAGAAAATGGCGAAGTTGTATGTCGACCATGTGGTTAGATTTCATGAAGTGCCTGTTTCGATAGTGTCAGATAGAGATCCGAGATTCACCTCTCGATTTTGGAAGAGTTTGCAAGCAGCAATGGTTTCGAGATTGACGATGAGCACTGCTTACCACCCCCAGACAGATGGCCAATCTGAGAGGACCATTCAGAATTTAGAAGACATGCTGCGTGCAGTTGTGATGGATTTCAGTGGTGGCTGGCAGGATGCTTTGTCCTTAGTTGAGTTTTCTTATAACAACAGCTACCAAGTGACTATTGGAATGGCTCCGTTTGAAGCTTTATATGGTCGAAAGTGTAGATCACCGATCTGCTGGGAAGAGGTTGGTGAGAGACAGCTTTCTACTCCTGAGTTTGTGCAGCATATGAAAGATCAGATTGATTTGATTCGGAGTAGGATGAAAGTTGTGCAGGATAGACATGATAGCTATGCTAATAAGCGACGCAGACCGTTGGAATTTGAGGTTGGCGATCGGGTATTTCTCAAAATTTCTCCTTTCAAGAGTGTTATGAGTTTTAGATTTAAGGGCAAGTTAGCTCCTAGATTCGTTGGTCCATTTGAAATTGTTGAGCGGATTGGACAGATGGCTTATAGATTGAAGCTGCCTGATGAGTTAGCAGCGATGCATGATGTGTTTCATGTGTCAATGTTGAGAAAACATGAGCCAGATCCATCCCATGTGCTGAGGACTGATGAAGTAGAGCTGGACCAGACCCTGAGCTATGTTGAATATCCAGTACAGATTCTGGACAGGAAGGAGAAGCAGCTGAGGAATAAGGTTATACCATTGGTGATGGTCCAATGGAGCAAGCATGGGCGTGAAGAAGCTACCTGGGAGGTTGAGGAAAAGATGAGACAAGAGTGGACTCATATGTTTGAGCAATGACAGTAGCGATCCAGGTAAACTTCTAGCTTGAATGATTTTGTGATTTAAGTGATTTTGCTGCTGAATTGAGATTCTGTTTAGCATTGAGTTGTACTAGACAGTATGGCATGAGTCATTAGGAATGGTGTCTAGTATAGAGTATCGTGAATAAGCTATCTTGCTGTTGTGATTTTGATTCAATGTCTTAACTGATTTCAAGGACGAAATCGATTTCTAGTGGGGGAGAGTGTGAGGACTAGAAATCTGTTAAGTAAGATTTAATAGTTAAGCAGCTTTTGAATTAAGATTTGTCACGGAATTGTGATTTCTGGGTGTCAGATTTGACATAGAGTTAATCAGCGTCGTCGTTTGGATTAGCAAAGAAGACAGCAGTGAGTTGCGTGAGCATTCAGATGTTGGTACGTAGTGGTAGCGTGAACAGATGTCAACGCTAGTCAACGTTACTGTGTAGCGAAAGGAATCTGTTAGAGTTAGCGCGCAGATGTGAGAAGCTGTTGCGTGTTGGTCAACACAGCTGAGTTGACTGCTGGTTGTTAACGTTGTTCAGATGTTGCTAGCGAGGGAGAGAGATCTGTTCAGATGTCGCTAGAGGGAGAGATCTATTTCAACCGTGGAAGCTATGCTACGTCGTTTTGATTAGTTGGTGCGACGTCGTTTGCTGTGGAGTTAGTAACTTGTTTAGACACTTGAACCATATCAGCATAGCCAGTTGAGGGCGAAAGCTGGAGTCAGCTTTGAGAGGACTTTTGCCTTAGTATAAGCAGAGATTTGAATTGGTTAGAACAATAGTGATTCGAGGATTTATATACCAAGTGCTGCTCAACACTTAGCGTATTTTGAACCCAATATTCCTCATCGTTTTCTCCAGTAAACCCTCGATAGTTATTGTTCATTCGAACCCTTCTCCGGTAGATTGCCGTCGATTTCCGCCGTTGTTTGGAGCGAGATTGGTGGCGCTGAGCTCGTCTTGAGTAGCTCTTTCGATTGATACCAGTTAGGGAGCCCGGTTCAACGTTGGAGAAGGAACGGGAAGAAGCTGTGAGTTGGTGTATTTTCGCGACAGTTGAGTAGAGCGATCTCCTGTGCGTGTTAGATTCTGGGTAAGTGTTCCTTGCTGTTTTGAGTTTAGTTCTGGCTGTTAGAAGCTGCTTTGCTAGGTAGAACCAGATATGAGTTCTGACCGTAGGTATTAAGCTTGAGAAATGCAGCTGTGAACTAAGACATGAGATTTCCTTAACAGATTTGAGCTCCAGGGAAGTCCCTGCTGTGTTGGACGTGACCAGCGAGGTAGAAATTTTGAGCCGGCTGAAATTTCCATGCCTAGTGAGATCTGTCGAGGTAGAATTTGAGAATTTAAGGTACGAGTTGAGCTTTTGTTAACAGCTTAGACATAGCGTGCTAGTATTTGAGGCATGAAATCTGTGCTCTGTGAATTCTGTGCTTACGTGAACAATTTGATTGATTGATATGAGCTGTTTACGTAATTTATGCATGTTGAAATCAGATTTGAATTTCATGAAATTCATGCATACATATTGAGCCTATGATCGATTGAGAACCTGAGATAGATCCACGTTGTTACCGGCAGACAGATGTGTCGTGCCTGAATGGTACAACGCTATCATCGGAGTGGTGACCGACTGATCAGTTGTGTCTGAAAACACCGAGCTGTGATGGCTGACGGGCCTGATGATCACGGACCGATGATTTCCCTGGTTGATACACTGTGCGGGTATAGAGGCTCGATTGAGATTACTGCCAGCTGCTAGCAGGCCTTGATGACCGATGTTCTTTGACAGCCGCATGCATTCATGACTTAGAATACTGCATGTTTATGATTTGCTGTTATATTAGTGCTCATTCGTACTGAGGCTTGACATCGTATTCTTTTTCCTGCTTTTGTGTTGTTTGGGTCTGTGTTGCCCATTTTCAGGATCTTCAGGTAACCAAGCTGGACAGACTGGAACCCCAGCTGGTCGATCCCCTTTTCCTTGAGTCCCAGTTATTATATTATGTATTGATCCAGGGGATGCCCTGAGGTTGTATGTATTTTGGGGGATCGTTGTTGACTTGATTTGTGATTACCTGTTGTTGTATGAGTTTTGATTTAACTCGTATTTTGAAGATATGATTTGGTTCAGGCCCAACTTTATTTCGAAAATTTTTAGCCCTATTTGATGCTTCCGCGTTTATGTGCTTAATTGTGCTATTAATCCTTGTTAATTAGCACGCGGCCTGACATATATCTATATATGTATTGGTGTTGTTGCCGGGGAATGCCCCGTGCTACCGTTGTAATTCAGATTTGGTTTCTGTTGGTTTTGTATGATGACACTTGCTGTATCTATAGCTGTAGTGTGCAGCTTTTGTTTATTGTAAAACTAATATTTTGAGTATAAGTGTATTTTGAAATTTTGTTTTCTAAGTCAGGCCGAAGCGAAAAATTTTAACCCCTATTTAATGCTTCCGCAGTTGTGATCGCGTGTTTAATCTCTGTTTTGTGCACCGGACCTGACACAGTCCTTGAACAAAAATTTCAAAATCAATCATATATTTCAAATGACATTCTTTTCATAAATCCCTACGTTGTCTAAAGAATATTATGATGACTGGAAAATTTGCATACAAGCACATCTGATAGCACATGACGATGACATATGGTTTGTCACCACAAAGGGGTGAAAGTAAATACTTCCATCGCATATCATATGGGGCTCCTCATATGGTGGAGAAGTCTCGATTAGGGGTGAAATCGGGTAGGGTCCCGTCCCGTAACCCCCTTCCCCGATTCCCATCCCAATAAAAATTGGGAATCCATTTTATAATTCGATCCCGTACCCAAAAATTTTGGGACCTGAATATTCGGGATCCCGTAGGTTCGGGAAGGGATATCCTGAATAAAAACAAATACAAGTACAAATTAAAAACCACAATTTTCTCAGTGAAACTTTCAAATCTGCTCATTGCACTTGCTCAGCTTATAGTATCATAACAAATATTAATGAATCTTTACTCATACAGCCAGTTTTCATACAAAAGCTTCAAGCATCGCAATATTAAATCGAAATGTCGACCCAATTTCAAAATATAGGTTGGGGTATTGTAGCATGTTTATCTAGTTTTGCAGGTTTGCATGTGCAATTTTGTCCCCATCACTCTTCAGCTTTGAAGGTGCAATTTTGTCCCAAGATAAGCAAAATGGCCCAAGAACCGAACAACATGTTTATTAAAAGAAAGATCCACAGTTGTCCAAAAGGATATGCATTCAGATACGAAGGAGACGACTACACGAGGATTTTACCAACAGGGACTTCATAAAAAATTGAGAAGATTTATTACTTTGTCATGTGCATGTAAACCCTACCTTCTCTCATCCATTCGACACGTGCAATCCCTTTTGTATCTGCTTGTTCAGTTAATTCAATATGTAGGTACCTATAACCAATATATGTTATATAATAATATTTTACATAAATAAAACTACGAATATATGCAAAACACTAACTTAACATTATATAAACTAAAAAAAATATTAAGCATCATTGCATATAAAAAGTCAAAAAATATTCATGACAAATATTAAATAAGTTGAATATTGACTTACTTGCTACCACCTCTTCACAATCTTTATAAAAATTGAATTCTTCTTCCGTCGGCTCCTTTTATAAATTAATTTGTTCACCTCTAAGCCAGTCACTAGTACACACAAGTGCCTCCACCATTTTGGGATGCAGTGATGCTCTAAATGAATCCACGACTCTCCTCCAAAGACTAAAAGCATTCTCACTAGCAACAGTAGATGAAGGGATAGCAAAAATATCCTTGGCAGTATTTGAAAAGACCGGAAATGTCGTTGTATTCCCTTTCCACCACTCCAAAACATCGAAGCTTGAGATCCATTTCACAAAAGGATCCGACAAGTACTTGTCAACTTCGTTGGATATTTCTACTTGATTTTGAGTCTTTCTTATATGATACATTTTGAGATGATAATTCAATTTGACTGGATCAGTAACCAAATTACATATGAATCCACCAGCCAGCATAAAAAACTTGTAAGCAAAAATGTAGTGATTAAATATTTCGGAAAACATCGAAGGTGGCTAGATGAGGTGAAGAAATTATGATCACGTTATATATCAGCGTTGGATATTTCTACTTGATTTTGAGTCTTTCTTATATGATACATTTTGAGATGATAATTCAATTTGACTGGATCAGTAACCAAATTACATATGAATCCACCAGCCAGCATAAAAAACTTGTAAGCAAAAATGTAGTGATTAAATATTTCGGAAAACATCGAAGGTGGCTAGATGAGGTGAAGAAATTATGATCACGTTATATATCAGCTTTTTCACCAACTCTTGGTAATTTGTTCATAGAAAAAGGAGAGTTTCACATTGAACGAAAGGAACATACTTTGTATGCGATCTAGAAGAATGCAAATGACTGACCTTCACCTAAACTGCAAACTCACTCCTCAGCACACTCAGTTCAACTTAACAAAAGAAATGAACAAAAAATTGCACAAGCCCACATTCTCTAAAACATCAAAGACCCCAATTACATCCATGAAACCTGATAAATTCTTGCAAATGGGAAATGGGCTTTCCATAAAATATCAACAAGAATCAAAAGATTGAGTCTGTGAAAGAAAAATTCAAATCTTTTGAGCAAACAAAGACTAAGATTACAAATCACAGAAAATCCACTTACAAAAAATCTTGGTTGCTGCTGTTACGAAACAATAAAACTACCCATTCATATAAGAGAAATATGACTATGCGAGAACTGAAAATGGTACAGCAACACAAATAGCCCAATAGAAGCGCAGAAACCATGAATCACAAACTAACATACTCACAAATCCGCAGTTCCGCACTTGATATCGATGGAAGCCTCGCTCTAAGGAATCAGATGGAAACAGATGTACTGTAGATGGAAACGGTGTAGATGAAAATGGCGATACGATAATTCAAGCCATAAAACTAAAAGGGGAAAATTAGGGAAAAGGGATGCAGAGACAGATTAATTCTATGGAAGGGAGTGTGGAAGGGAGTGAGAGTTATTTTACAGTATCACCCTTCTCGACCCAATTGCAGAATTGCCATAAGACACAACCCACCCTTCTCGACCCAATTCCCAAGCTCTCGACCCAATTGCCAAGACACGACCCAATTGCAGAATTGTCAGAAAACACGACCCATCCTTCTCGACCCAATTGCAGAATTGTCATAAGACACAACCCACCCTTCTCGACCCAATTGCCAAGCTCTCGACCCAATTGCAAAGACACGACCCAATTACAGAAATGCCAGAAGACACGACCCACACTTCTCTACCCAATTGCAGAATTGTCATAAGACACAACCCACCCTTCTCGACCCAATTGCCAAGCTCTCGACCCAATTGCAAAGACACGACCCAATTACAGAAATGCCAGAAGACACGACCCACACTTCTCTACCCAATTGCAGAATTGTCATAAGACACAACCCACCCTTCTCGAACCAATTGCCAAGCTCTCGACCCAATTGCCAAGACACGACCCAATTGCAGAAATGCCAGAAGACACGACCCACACTTCTCGACCCAATTGCCAAGACACGACGCAATTGTAGACGACACGACCCAATTTTTAATCTCGACCCAATTGACAAAGACTCGACTCAGAATTGCCAGAAGACACGACCCAATTGTAGACGACACGACCCAATTAATGAAAATCGCGACCCAATGATAACAAAATCAACCCAAACTCGATCCAATTATAACAAACTCGACCCAAATTTTCAAAAACTCGACTCAATTGGTTTATATATTTTATATATTAGTTATATTAAATGTTAAATATTGTACAGTTGATGTAGTGGTATGATAGCTCTTTCCCAATCTCTGTACCAGTGTTCGAGTCCAGACTAACTCAAATCAATCATGTTCTATATTTTTCAAATATCAAACATGTAAAAAGACTAAAATACCCTTAAAATCAATCCCTTTGACCAAAATAACAAAAGTCAACTCCCTTCCTTTTAAATAACAAAGGAATGAGTCGTACTTTTTTAAATGACCCAACTAAAAGTGCCAAATTGGATCAGTAGAAGTGTTGAAAGGCACAGGAAATAACCTAGGAAAATTAAATAAAATATTTTTTTATTATTTTAATATATGTCGGGTCGGGTCGGAAAACCCGTCGGGTGAGGGAAAAAAACCCGATCCCATTCCCGATAGTTATCAGGACGGGATTTTTCCCAAAAATTCGGGTCGGATTTTTTTCTGGTCGGGATTTTTTCGAGTCGGACATGGGTCGGGATTCGGGTTGGGTTGGGATTTTAGGGATTTTTTCCACCCCTAGTCTCGATATGAGTGGATGCCGGATAATAAGCAAAATGCAAATCTGAACAACGTTGCTAAATATATTCTCTGGACAAGATCATGCTTAGTAAAATCAGTGTGCACAACTATGAAAGAAATATGGGAAAAGTTAACGCAGCTATATGAAGGCAACAAACAGACAAAGGAGAACAAGATAGTCGTAGCTACCAAAAAGTTTGATACTATCAAGATGAAACCTGGGGAGACCATGAGAGAATTTGATTAGTGTTTCAGCAGTGTGGTGATGGAGCTCACATCTCTTGGAAAAGAGTACACCAATAAGGAGGTGAACCTAAAAGTGATGAGAGCTCTTCGCATAGAGTGGGATGTCAAGATTATGGAAATGCAAGAATTTAAAGACCTAAACAAGCTAGAGCTACATGATCTGTTTGCTGATCTGAAAACTTATGAGTTTGAACTGGAGAACATATTTGAAGGGGAGCCATCAACCTCTCAACCAACCAAGGCTCTTGCTGCAACTTAGGAGAAGCCTCAAAGACTTCTGAACAACTCAAAAACGATACCATGTCCCTTTTTGTTAAGATGTTTGTGAAATTTATGAGAAAATCCAATGTCCTTATTTTTCAAATAAAGTGCATAAATAAGAATAGATCACTGCTGATTTAAATTGTTTTAACCATGGCAGACATGGTTACTTCATAGCTGATTGCACCAAGCTGAAAAGAAGTCATCAGATCGGAGGCAAGGTAAGAATGACAAGAGGTCATTTAGAAAGCGGCGGGACTAGAAGGTTCTAGTTGCGGAGGAGAGCAAAATCAAGTGGGCTGATCGGATTCATAAGAAATCACCTCAAGCGGTTTTCAAGCAAAAAAGCAAGAAATATGAAGTACAATGAATGATGACATATGACAGTGAAGAGGTATTTGATTTCTCAAATACTGAATTTGTACGTGAAGACTTAATCACAGCAGTAAATGAGATGGTCCATGAGTATAAGAGTTGTCGCAATCATTTGGGGATGTTAAGGCTGAAAAAGGGAGTCCAGTAGATAGATCAGATGAAACAAGCTGTTTATAGCTTGGGGAATCAGACAGTCTCAAGGCACAGATGAGTAAGCTGATAACAGGAAATGAAAAACTGTGAACTGAGTCTAAGAAGATGCTTACTGAAAACCAGAGATTAAATCAGTTCGTAAGTCTTCTGTTTCTATGAACAAGTTGCATGAGACTCAAAAGCCATTAAATGACAAAATGGCTTGGGTTTCAACTGTGTTGAAAGTAGCTATGGTGAGAAATGTACTCAGTCAAGCCTGGTAAAATAAAAGTTCAAACAATGAATTTTGTCTAGGCCAGCACGAAACATGACACCTTTGAGACCGTTAAGCATGGTGATCAGGATGAATCTCAAATGAACCTAAGCAGAAAGAGAGGTATCATATGTTGAGCCTGAGCGTTCCAAGTCATGCTGGATAAAGAACAGGATAAATAAGATTGAGTAAAATCCAATGCTGAAACTCATTACCTGAACAAACAAAGGCGTAACTCAAAGAAGGCAAGACGCGATGGAACAGAAAGGTTCAGAAGAGAAACAACCATATTGATCAAAGTGCAAAACTGAATCTCAATAGAACACGTACTAGTTATACACGAACTTTTCTGGACACACATAAAGGGAAAACTTTTGAGTTAGTGTGGGTCTCGAAAGGATTAATCCAATCTGGACCCAAGTAAACTGGGAACAAAAAGTTTATTTTAGGTTTGTAGGTCTGTAAGGAGAGAATTGAGAATATTAACCTTGTATCTCGATAGTGGATGCTCAAGGCCCATGACAGGTGACTCCAAGCTGCTGACAGATATTAAACAGACAAGTAGACCTAAGATCTTGTAGAAAATTCAAAAGGTAACACCGTGGGCAAGGGTAATATTTTCAATGGTAAAATTATCATCAAGATGTACTTTTGGTTGAAATTATATGTTACAACTTGATTAACATTAGTAACCTGTGTGATAATGATTATGTAGTTAATTTTTGCAAACACACTTGCATAGTTCATAGCTCAGCTCAAATGACTGTACCAACCAGAAACATATTTTGGGACACCTACAAGGTGAATTGGTCAGATCAGCCGGTAGCTAAATCTACATGTCTAATTGTTGATAGTTCAAAATCTTGATTATGCCATAATTTCATGAATAAAATTAACTCTAAAATAATAGCCAGTTTTTGTAAGAATAATTTGGTAACGGGTCTGCCTAAAATATATTTTACGAAAGACAAAATTTGTTCTGCTTATCATCTCGAAAAGCAAGTTCGATCTACTTTTAAAAACAAAGATTGTAATTCCTTACATATGGACATGTTTGGTCCTATACCAGTCATGAGTTTAGGGGGAATAACGTACATATTATTTATATTTAATGATTACTCTATCTTTACATGGGTAATATTTTTTACAACCAAAGATCAGACAGCTGACCATTTGATAAAAGTATTAAAAGATATTCAAAATGAGAAATATTCTTATATCAATCGGAGTGGGAGTGACCGAGGAACAGAGTAGTTAAATAAAAAATTATCCTCATATGTTGATAATCAGGGAATCAGGCATGAGTTATTTGTAGCTAGATCACCTCAGCAGAATGGATTAGCTGAGCGACGGAATCGTACTCTTAAAGAAGCTCCTAGAACTATGCTCACTGAACTAGGATTTTTCAGAAATTTTTGGGTAGAAGTTGTGAACACTACATGCTTACTCGGAACATATCGATGATAAATAAAAATCTTGGAAATACTTCATATGAGATTTGGAATGGCAAACAACTTGATATTTCATTCTTTGGCCTTTTTTTGTTGTCGTTATATTCATATTAATGGTAAATACATTTTATCTACTTTTGATGCTCGTGCTGATATTGGTATTTTTCTGGGTTACTCAGCTTTCAGCAGAGCTTATCATCTGTTTAATAATAGAACTCTGATAGTAGAATAATCTATTCATATTGTCTTTGATGAATCCAGTTTTAGTTCCAATTCTGCTGCAACAATTAATGACTTGTGTAGCAGATTGGATGCTACTAACCTAGTTGAATCTAGTGATGATGAGATACATGTTAGGAAACTAGCTGAAGATGCTCAGATCAACGCAGCTGAGAAAGTCTAAGCTGATCCAATAGAGGAGCTTCCAGCTGATCCTATTGTTGACCAAGGAATTGATCCAACAGATGAAGATCAAACTTAAGACAAGAACAAACTATTCAAATTAATGCAGATCCCCTTGGACATAGTTTTCGATGGAGTAGAAATCATCCGTCCGAACTGGTCATTGGTAACCCTTCTGTTAGATTAAATTTCATAAATTTTGGTGATGAAAAATAAAAGAGATCAATCAGACCAAAGGCATCAGATCTGGACGAAGCTTATACCGTTGAACGTAGAAACTAGATCGGAGCAAATTCAAGCTGGTTAAGGAAAAACCAGCTCATCGCATTCAGGTACACTAGTTGAGGACAAACCAGCAAAGGTATTTTGGTCAAGCTGGTTAAGGTCAAACCAGATCAGGATATTGAGGTGTGTTGGTTTAGAATAAACCAGCTAGGTGCTAAGTCAATGCTGATACCAGTTCTAAGAAGCCTAGCCGGATAAGGACAATTCAGTTGAGAAAATTCAAAGAATTTAAAGAAGAGAGCATTGAGACAAAGAGCAGCAAAACAGTGGTTTACAGCTGAGAGAACAAATCACAGTGGTAGTGATAAGTAGACCAACTGGAGTGAGAAGTGGAATAACAGACCAGCTGGAAGACCAGTTAAGTAAGCCAAGCAGAATGATTTCACGAGTGGTATAGTACTGAAGATATAAGCCTACAAAGATGTAATTTGAATCAGTGCAGAATAAAGACATGAGAAGAATAATTCAAAGCAGATTAGATATGATCAAGCTCAAAACCTGATCTAGAAAAGCAGCTCAATGTTCAGAAACCAGATCGGGAGACCAGCTGAGTAAAGGACAACATAGCAAATTGAACTTCGGAATGTTTGAAGCTAAGTACAGTCTGATATGAGACATTTGACATCTCTGCAGTGATTAACTACTTTGAGTTAAAATTCAGAAACACAGAGATTGAGTTCAAACTGAAGACGGCGCAGAGTTGCTAAAAAGGGTAATGCATTTAATGGAGCTATACTTTCATCGTACAAGCATTTATTACCGTTATATCCAAATGGTATAAATAGAAGAGAAGATCAGCTGTGAAGAGGTTACAGACTACAAAGAAATTATCGAACACACAAGTTAACCAGCCCTTCACTAGAAAAAAGCAGAGTTCATGTCAGGCCCCGTGCTAATTACTAACAATTAACACATAATAAGCGCATAAACACGGAAGCTTAAAATCAGGGCTTAAAAAATTTTTCGAAATACAATGGGCCTGAACTTCAAATCATACATTCAAAATATTCAATACTCAAAATATGAGTTAACTCGAACTCATACAACAAGTAACCACATAAAATCAATTCAAAATACAGATCCCCAATACATGATAACACGGGGCATCCCCCGGTTCAATACATAAAATAAATAGACTGGGACTCAGGGACGCGGGGATCGACCAGCTGAACTTCCACTCTGCCCAGCTAGGTTACCTGAAACTCCTGAAAATGGGCAGCGCAGACCCAAACAACAAAAGCAAGAAAACAAGTACGAGGTCAAGCCTCAGTACGAAGAGCTATCAGAGCAGATAATATGCAACATGCTATAAATCAATGCTATGAATGCATGAGGCTGTCAAAGGAAATCAGTCAGCTAAACCGGTGCAACAACCGGCAAATCATATCATGTCGCCTCTATACCACGGTCTATCAACCGGGAAATCATCGATCCATGATCATCGGGGCCCGTCAGTCCATCACAGCTCGGCGGTAGACACTCGTATCCGGTAGTCACCGCTCCGACGATAGCGTTGGACTTTTCGGGCACGACCCAACAGTCGGCCAGTCACAACGTGGCACCCAAATCAGGTTATCAAATCAAATCTGTAAATCAGGCTCAAGATGTATGCATGAATGCCATTCAATATCCATGCTCAATACATAATATGCCTAAACGTAAAACAGTATACACATTCAATCAAAACAGTAACTGATTCACGTAAGCACATATCAGTAAAGCCACAGATTTCACAACATCGAATTATAGCCATGCTCAAGATCAAAACTGCTAAGAGCTGTTCAATTCGTACCTTCCTTCTTCGAATTACCTAACAGATTTCTCCTGGCTCAATTCACGCAGCAGGAACTTCCTGGAAGCTGAAATCTGTTACAACATAGCTAATATTTTAGCTCAATTCAGCTACACAATCACGCTAATCCTACGGCCAGAAGCATACTTCGATCCTACACTTCAACGCAGACATTAACTACTAAAAACCGAGCTCAAACTACAAGAAATGCTCACCCAAAAGCTCAAAAGAAACAACTGCTGAATCTGCTCAACGAAACCAGCAATTCACGAACGAGCAGGGCAGCAGAAGTCTATCAGCAGCAGCCCTCTCTTTACCTTTCGTTAAATTCAGCAGCAACGACCAAATAAGCAATCGCACGTAAACACTTCAAAACGACACCGTTCCAACTTATCAAAACGACGCCGTAGCAAACACCAGCTGACAACAGCTCTCGCAAGAAAACGACCAAGAGCTGGTAACAGCTCTCTCTTCAAAACAATCCATCTGCTGGTCGCGTGAAGTCACTCAAAACGACGACGCATCTACTAATCCAAACGACGTCACTTTAGTTACGTAAACATTGCTACCAACATCTGATCTCTCAAACGAAAAGCTCAAAACGCAGCGTTTCAACTAATTCAAACGACGCCGCTTCTCAACATTATAGTATTTGCGCGCCTGCTGGTCAGCAGCAACCATCTCAACGCAATCTACTGCCAGTAGAAAGGACTACGTCACGCCTATGCCATCATATCTATTAACAGCTCTTGCGACTAATTTCTCAAACCATCAGCTGATCGCTCCACACAAGCGCAACTGCTGAATCCAATAGTCAACACTCCAAAATGTTGACTAACACGTGTCGCTTCCTCGTTCAATCTCACGCTAAATGCAACATCTGCTAGCAGCGACTTCAAACTCGAAACTAAACCAGCAGCTCTCATTGCGTCACCCTGACGTCATCTCTGCTGATTCAAAATTCACCAGCAAGAGCTACAGTAACCTGCTGCTGACATTTTGCTCCAAAAACTCGCTACGACTGAATTTCCAAAAATTAACGCAACGTTCAAAATCAGCAGGAACCTCAAAATTTACGTGATTAATCCCAAATCAAATCAATTAATCACTAATCTAAATTCTCAATCCTCACATTCTCCCCAACTTAAGAGATTTCGTCCTCGAAATAAAAGGCAAACACAGGGAAGAAACAATCAAACATGCAAATCTGCACTAACAACTCATCAAATTCAAAGCAAACCAGAAAATTACCTCGAGATTCTGCACGCTCAGTGCTCAAACAGATGAGGCCAATCCTGCCTCATCTTCTCCTCAACTTCCCAGGTTGCTTCTTCTCGGCCATGCTTGCTCCATTGGACCATCACCAACGGAATAATCTTGTTCCTCAGCTGCTTCTCCTTCCTATCCAAGATCTGCACCGGATATTCGACATAACTCAAGGCAGAATCCAGCTCAACTTCGTCAGTTCTCAAAATGTGGGACGGATCCGGCTCATATTTTCTCAACATTGACACATGAAACACGTCATGCATCGTGGCTAACTCCTCGGGAGGAAGAAACAATCAAACATGCAATTCTGCACTAAAAACTCATCAAATTCAATGCAAACCAGAAGAATTACCTCGAGATTCTGCATGCTCAGTGCTCAAACAGATGAGGCCAATCCTGCCTCATCTTCTCCTCAACTTCCCAGGTTGCTTCTTCTCGGCCATGCTTGCTCCATTGGACCATCACCAACGGAATAATCTTGTTCCTCAGCTGCTTCTCCTTCCTATCCAAGATCTGCACCGGATATTCGACATAACTCAAGGCAGAATCCAGCTCAACTTCGTCAGTTCTCAAAATGTGGGACGGATCCGGCTCATATTTTCTCAACATTGACACATGAAACACGTCATGCATCGAGGCTAACTCCTCGGGCAGCCTCAGTCTATAATCCAATTGTCCAATCCGCTCGATAATCTCAAAGGGACCAACGAATCTGGGAGCCAATTTGCCTTTAAATCGGAATCTCATCACGCTCTTGAAAGGAGAAATCTTGAGAAACACACGATCGCCCACCTCAAACTCTAACGGTCGACGTCTTCTGTTCGCATAACTCGAGAAACGGTCTTGGGCAGCCTTCATTCTACTCCGAATCAAATCAATTTGGTCTTTCATGTGCTGAACAAACTCCGGTGTAGAAAGCTGTCTCTCGCCAACTTCTTCCCAACAGATCGGGGATCTGCACTTTCGACCATACAAAGCCTCAAACGGAGCCATTCCAATAGTCACCTGGTAGCTGTTATTATACGAAAACTCAACTAAGGATAGCGAATCCTGCCAGCCACCACTGAAATCCATCACCACTGCTCACAACATATCCTCTAAAGTCTGGATAGTCCGCTCAGACTGCCCGTCTGTCTGTGGGTGATAGGCTGTGCTCATCGCCAATCTCGAACCCATTTCTGCTTGCAGACTCTTCCAAAAGCGAGAAGTGAACCTCGGATCTCTGTCGGACACTATCGAAACCGGAACTCCATGCAATCTAACCACATGGTCGATGTATAATTTCGCCATCTTTTTCATCGAACACCTCACATCATAGGGAATGAAATGGGCTGACTTCAAAAGTCTATCAATCACAACCCAAATCGCATCGCATCCCCTACTCGATCGAGGTAGATGAGTCACGAAATCCATGGCGATGTGCTCCCAATTCCATTGGGGCACCTCCAAGCTCTGCAGTAAACCACCAGGTCTCATCCTCTCAGCCTTGACCTGCTGGCAATTCAGACATCTAGCAACAAAAGCAGAAATGGGCCACCAAAAACAAAGGCTGGATGCGATGGAAATCGGCGGTGGAAAGTCACGGTGAACAGTAGCTCGATGAGGGTTTGGAGAAGAAGAGATAAGAAATAACTGGCTCAAAATAATTCTAAGTGTCGATCAACACTTCTATAAATACCTCTTCAATCCTCGCCTGCTGATTCATTAAAATCAATCGAAGTGTCCAGCAGAAGTCTATCAGCAGCAGCCCTCTCTTTACCTTTCGTTAAATTCAGCTAGCACGACCAAATAAGCAATCGCATATCAGCAGCAGCCCTCTCTTTACCTTTCGTTAAATTCAGCAGCAACGACCAAATAAGCAATCGCACGTAAACACTTCAAAACGACACCGTTCCAACTTATCAAAACGACGCCGTAGCAAACACCAGCTGACAACAGCTCTCGCAAGAAAAAC
>KQ993816.1:36825-46893 GCA_001598015.1 Dorcoceras hygrometricum | reverse complement strand
TTACCTAACAGATTCTTAACAAAGACACGTCCAGCAACAACTCAAGCTTACTGCCTTTGAAGCTTCCTCGACAATTACCCTTCAAAATTCCTAGAAGCTTAAATCTGCCAAAGATACCTAATATCTTAGCTCAAACCAACGAAAGACAGCTCACCCAAAGGTTGAAAACTAGCCATGTTCACGCTCAACTGCTAAGGGCTGCTCAATCGTACCTTTCTTCTTCGAATTACCTAACAGATTCTTAACAAAGACACGTCCAGCAACAACTCAAGCTTACTGCCTTTGAAGCTTCCTCGACAATTACCCTTCAAAATTCCTAGAAGCTTAAATCTGCCAAAGATACCTAATATCTTAGCTCAAACCAACGAAAGAAAGCTCACCCAAAGGATAGAAACGCACGGCGTAACTTACTGCTCAACTCAGCCGTTTCGCGTTTTCGCTCCAGCTCAACACAGCCTCCAAGATTGGTAGGAAAAGAAAGGTCTTCTCAAGAGGTTTCCAACGCTACCAAGAACTCGAAAAACGGAGGTCGGAATCAACGACAAATCGCGGTGGAAAGTCACGGTGAACAGTAGCTCGACGAGGGTTTGGAGAAGAAGAGATAAGAAATAACTGGCTCAAAATAATTCTAAGTGTCGATCAACACTTCTATAAATACATCTTAAATCCTCGCCTGCTGATTCATTAAAATCAATCGAAGTGTCCAGCAGAAGTCTATCAGCAGCAACCCTCTCTTTTCCTTTCGTTAAATTCAGCAGCAACGACCAAATAAGCAATCGCACGTAAACACTTCAATACGACACCGTTCCAACTTATCAAAACGACGCCGTAGCAAACACCAGCTGACAACATCTCTCACAAGCAAAACGACCAAGAGCTGGTAACAGCTCTCTCTTCAAAACAATCCATCTGCTGGTCGCGTGAAGTCACTCAAAACGACGACGCATCTACTAATCCAAACGACGTCACTTTAGTTACGTAAACATTGCTACCAACAGCTGATCTCTCAAACGAAAAGCTCAAAACGCAGCGTTTCAACTAATTCAAACGATGCCGCTTCTCAACATTATAGTATTTGCGCGCCTGCTGGTCAGCAGCAACCATCTCAACGCAATCTACTGCCAGCAGAAAGGACTACGTCACGCCTACGCCATCATATCTATTAACAGCTCTTGCGACTGATTTCTCAAACCATCAGCTGATCGCTTCACACAAGCGCAACTGCTGAATCCAATAGTCAACACTCCAAAATGTTGACTAACACGTGTCGCTTCCTCGTTCAATCTCATGCTAAATGCAACATCTGCCAACAGCGACTTCAAACTCGAAACTAAACCAGCAGCTCTCATTGCGTCACGCTGACGTCATCTCTGCTGATTCAAAATTCACCAGCAAGAGCTACAGTAACCTGCTGCTGACATTTTGCTCCAAAAACTCGCTACGACTGAATTTCCAAAAATTAACGCAACGTTCAAAATCAGCAGGAACCTCAAAATGTACGTGATTAATCCCAAATCAAATCAATTAATCACTAATCTAAATTCTCAATCCTCACAGTTCATATTGAGCCAGCTCACAGCAAGTGACACACACACAGATAGCTTTAAACAATTCTTGTGTCACATACTCTTCTATACAAACACTCTGTAGTGTCGAGCATTCATTGTAAATCATAAACAGAGAGTGTAGAGTGCTAGAGTAGCACAACCAGCTCAGTGCTTTTCATTGTATTGTCGAACCAGATCGTGGGTCTGTGTTCGTGGTTGAGTGCTAGGAGTTCTCGTAGCTGCTGGTTGCGGGATCGGGTTTGTACAAAGGGTTGTATAAATCAAATCTTCTAGTGGATATCCTTCCCATTGAGGAAGAAGGGGAGACGTAAGAGATATTGCTCCGAACTTCCAGAAACAAACTCTCGACTCCTTTTCTTTTACTTTCTCGCATTTGTCTAAATTGTTCACTGTTGAATCATGTTATTTCAGCATAAAATTATTTTATTACGCGAGACAAACAACAATCACTAGGAAACCTTCAAGCTGGTAACTCGGCTGGAGGTTTGCGTTGAGCAGTAAAATCTTTCAAAACATTCTTTAAATCAAAAGTATCAAAGGAGTTCATTCACCCCCCCTGAACTCCCGAGCTTCTTTTTCGATCCTAACAAGTGTTATCAGAGCACGATTTCTCAGTGTTTTAACAATTTATTCATTTATTTTTATTAAAAATGTCGATCTCTCACAATAATATTCCTATGTTTTCCAAGGAGGAATATGACATCTGGAAGATCCGGTTGCAGGCGCACCTAGCAGCACAAGATGACGATATGTGGTTCGTGATAACTAACGGACCAATGCAAATAATGAAAATTAATACTGCTGTGGTGATAACTTCTGGTGCACCTCATTGAATCGAGAAACCTAGACTGGAGTGGACCTCTGAGGACAAGAAGAAAGCAAATCTAGATAATGTCGCTAAAGACATATTGTACAAGACGCTAGACAACAACATGTTTAGCAAGATCCAGACATCCACAACTGCGAAAGAGATCTGGGAGAAGTTGACCCAGATTTGCGAGGGCAATGAAGAAATGAAAGCGAACAAGTTGACTGTGGCCCAAAAATTTGAATTGATCACGATGAAGCCCGAGGAGAATATGGCCGAATTCGATGAACGGTTTAGCTCATTGGTGATTGAGCTAGCCAGACTGGGCAAATACTACAACAACATGGAGTTGGCCTGAAGGTGATGCGAGCACTTCCCAAGGAGGGGAATGTGAAACAATGGCCATGCGAGAGTCGAAAGACCTGAACAAAATGGAGTTGCACGACTTGTTTGCCAATCTAAAGGCTTATAAGTTTGAGCTAGAAATGAGAGCAGATTCTGAGCCGTCCACTTCGCACCCAACCATAGCTCTTGCTGTTACAATCTCAGAACAAAGTCCATTTTCTACAAACAGCAGATCGGCAGAGGAGATGAGAAAGGACGCCATGGCCTTGTTCATCAAGAAATTCTGAAAATTTATGCGGAAGCATAATACTAAAACCTCTTCTTTTGATTCTCCCAAGAAAATTTCTAACTCTCCTTCTGATAATAAATGCTATAACTGTGGCAGGCCTGGTCATTTCATGGCTGATTGCAGGAAGCCAAGGAGAGATGCAAATAAGCGACCAGATCGCAGCGCCATCAAAGAAAATAAGTATAAAAAGATCTATCAAAAGGGGAGAACGGAGAAAGCGATGGTTGTTGACGAGAATAAGAGTGCTTGGGCTGAATCAAATTTAGAGGATCCTACTCTGGAACCTCCTCATCCAGCGAAAGTGAAGATGAAGTACATTGTCTTATGTCCGATGACACTGAGGAGGTATTTGATTTTTATAGTCCTGAATCCACACAAAAGGACCTTGTTACCGCATTAAATGAAATGGTCCTAGAATATAAGAAGCTTTCTCAATCAGTCGAGGAAGTTAAAGCCGAAAGAGAGAGTTGTGTAATAAACACTGAGCTGGTTAGCTCAAGCAACATGCAAGCTTCTCTAAGTAAGCTTGAAACGAAGAATGAGAAAATGAGAAGCAAGTCCGAGTAGATGCTTTATGAGAATCAACGGCTAGCTGGTATAATTAGCTCCTGGACCAGGTCTTCTGCCTCACTACAAAACTGCATGGAGCTACAAACCCATCTGGTGACAGAACCGGATTGGGCTATACTAGCGATGAGGGCAGTACAACAGAAACCAATAGTACTCCAAGGCTGGAAAGAAAAAAGTTTAAAACAATGAACTTTGTAAAATCTAGCATGGGACGGTCTGAAGAGGCAAAATCTGCTGAAACAATGATAGCAGCTGTGTCTACGATCTGGAAAGGAAGATTTTTGTGGTCTGGGGTATACTGCTCCTGAGAAGTCTCGGGAGAGATGGCTAAACAAAAGAATTGCACAGATGCGGGGTAAACCCCAATCTAGTGGTATAAAACAAGGCCAGCCCTCTCGAACTTCAACGAAGGATAGGCAGTACAGGCCTCCATATCGTAAGCCTAGATCGAATGGTTCGTATGATGTATATCAAGCTCCATCCAGATCAAAGAACACACACGGGGCACACAAGTACTTTGATCCACACACCAGTAAATGGGTTAAGATTATCCAAGAGTGGATCCCGAAAGGTCTAATCAAACCTGGACCCAAATAGACCAAAGAGTACCAAAATTTTGTATTGTCTGTAATTGTAGGAATAGCAGATTTCAAGATTGGATCAATCAACGTGGTATCTGGACAGTGAATGTGTAACGACCAGACTTTTTATAGGCCGAAATTAGAAAGTTATGAGATTTGAGGGATTACAATGCTATTCTATTTAACTCTTGATTTAATCGAGTTTCAGATTTCAGTTATGTACTGTTTAGCTTTCTTCTTTTAAAAGCTAAATTTCAGATTTCATAAATGCGTGAATTCAGATTTCATGTTTATGTAATTCAGCCTTCGATGTGCTTTGAGTTGAGTTTTAGCTTTTCGTGATATCAGTTGTCACATTATGTTAAAGATTCAGACGTTGGTTTTATGTTTTGAATAACCTTCAGTATTGAACAGATTTCAGATGTCAGGAATGCAATTGCAGTAGATGTCTAGTCAATTCCTGCAAGCCAATCGAATCCTTTGTTTTAACTAAAATCGTTCGGTTTCTATATGCATCATTTGGTTTAAAACAGAGTACGCTTTTAGAAGATTTGAGCATCTTGATTAAACGTGTTTCTTTCCTTAGGCATTTTAAATCATATAAATAGGATGATAAGCTGCTTCATGCATCATTATCTTCAAAATAAATTAGTTCAAAGAGGTGCTCTCTCTCTAAGAAACCGAGCAAAAGTCTTTTAAAGCTTTTCGAAGGAGGCGATCGGAGTGTTGATGATTTGCTGAATTTCTACTGTGATTTGTGTTCAAGAATTCATGCAAGTAAACTCTGTTTCTTGCTCACTCAGTGAAAGCATATATTTAGTTTTGTTTGCATGTTTATATGAGGTTTTAAAGTATGGAAGATAACTTCGGTTGTTCTTCAAAAACCAGAAAAGTTCATGCCCTGTTTTTATGAAAGGTATGTGTGTACTGTATTTTGATCCAGAAATGTTTTAGAAAATGGTTTGGTGATGTTCATCCAGTAGTTTCTTGAGTTTTCTTCAGAAATTCCATCGAAGCAGCTTACAAGTAGCTTATTCGATTATTTCCAGAAATTTCTTGAGATATTTTGAATTCTTCAGATGAAGGAAACCATCGTTTCATTTATACGGTTAAGTTTGAAATCTGGTTCTTATACCGCGACTGATATTTCTTGGGTGAAAATATTCTAAGTATAGATTTCAGCTGTCGCATTGTTTGCGTTCAGTAGTTGCGATCAGCAGTCGCACTATTTCATGTTCAGCGGTTGCATTAAATCAGCAGTTGCAGTCGTTGTGTTCAGTTGTTGGTTTATTCAACATCTGAAATTCTTCAAAAGTAGCGTTGACTTGCGTTGACGTCTGTTGTAGACCAATGACATCTGAACTGTTTCCTCTTTGATGAGACACTCACGTTTTAAATCAGATTTCATCCTTTATTCCTTCGTTTAAGTTGCGTTGACATATGTTTGACCAGCAGAAATCTGATTTGTTTCTTCTTCGTTGAGACTCTTACGTCTAATTCAGATTTCATCCTGTGTGTCTTCAATACTTCTTCAATTGATACAGAAAGCACATATTTGAATTCCTTTTTCATTTCCGCTTCAATTCGAAAGAATTATCGGATTCAATTGACAGATTCAAGTAGTATTTTTATTCAGTTTTCATCTTCGCAAGCATTTCAGAGAATCCTTATACAGTTCCAGAACATCATTAGACAAAAGAAAAATCAGTAATTCGTACCAGAAAGAAAGAAACAGATTTTAGAAAGAAAAGAAAGAGCAGAACAATGTTTTAGAAATGTTTTAAGTTATGACAACGAAGAGGGTCCCCAGAGGAAGGGTGAGTGCGCGACTGACGAACCATGTGCCCTTTCAAATAGGAAGGATCAGGATTACGGATTGACGGATCTGTATACCCCTTCACCATGAGCCATAGTGCTAAGAGACTGATATCAGGAGTTTGATCAAACGAATTGGACCAAATGTTTAAAGTGTTGTCATAATTTTAGAAAATGAAAGAAGAGCGCAAGTGTGATTTTAATCACAGCTCTAGAGATGTTTAACGAAAATGTTTCCTGAATTGATTATGTTTTATGCTTTCAGTTTCTATCATATTTCTTAGATATGTTATTGCGCTGGTTCATTCTAAAGCGTATTCAGACTTCAGTTATGTATTCAGATTTCAGATTTCAGTTATAGTATCAGCTTCTATTGCATGATTTCGTTATTCCAGATTTTACCTGCTGAGCCTTTGGCTCACTAGTTTTCATTGAGTGCAGGTAATGAGCAGTAAGGAGATGGAGGAAGATGATCAGAAAGGAAGGATGTGCTTATCGTGGACATCAGATTTCATTGTTCCTTTCAGACCTTGTTTCGTTGTACAGAAACTCTAATCGTAGTTTTTGTAGTATCAGATTTCTAGTTTCGTTGTTTTGTAGAAATTATGTACAGACTCTATATTTAACTATGTATACAGTTTCTTTTGAATCATCACATTTCTATCATTTTAGCGTATGTATTGTTAATCAGATGTGAAATAGTTCCGCGTCTTTTTATTCTTCACGTCTGAGTTCTTTCAATAGATATGAGTTGTGTTTATTCACACTTTAGTCCAGAAAGTTAGTAACGACTGGTTATGTCATCAAGATCGAAATTTCTGGGTCTTTCAATTCGAACCCAAAAACTTCTAAATTCCATTCAAAAAAGTCTGGTCATTACAGGATGTGCGAGGCACATGACTGGAGTTGCCAAGCTACTCACAGATATCAAATCTTGCAACGGACCTAAGATCACCTGATAACTCTAACAGTAACACTATGGGTAAGGGTAAGCTTACCCATGGTAATTTTACTATCAACAATGTTCTCCTGGTTGAGAACTTGTGCCACAACTTGATAAGTATCAGTTAGTTGTGCGACAGTAATTACTCTATTAAATTTCAAAAGCACGCATGCACAATTTGGAATCCGGAAGGTCTGACCGTGCTGGTAGGTTATCAATCTGGAAAAATCTACAAAGTTGATTGGTCAGATCAACCGCATACAGAACAAACTTGCCTAGTAGCTGACTCTTCGAAGAGCTGGCTATGGCATCAGCGAAAGAACCATCTGAATTTCAAAACTATTGCCAATATGAGTAAGCGTGAGTTAGTTGATGGCTTGCCCAAATTAAAATTTTCAAAGGATAAGATTTGCTTTGCATGTCAGCTGGGTAAATATTTAAAATAAACTTTCAAAACTAGAGGCAGTGATAAAATCTCACGAAAGCTGGATCTTTTACACATGGATATTTTCGGTCCAATATCCATAACCAGTTTAGGTGGAATGAAGTACACCCTTGTTGAAGTAGATGTTTTTTAAAATTTACTTGGGTGTTTTTTTTGAAATCCAAAGATCAAACTGCCCACCAGCTGATCAAACTTTTGAAACGATTACAGAATGAGCAATGTTGCAATGTCAACCGGATTAAGAGTGACAGAGGAACATAATTTTTAAATTTTAAAATCTCCTCCTATCTGGATGACATTGGAATCAAACATGAGTTGTCTGCAGCCAGAACACCTCAGCAAAACGGGTTAGCTGAGCGTCGAAATCGTACTTTAAAAGAAGCTGCCACAACTATGATTACTGATTCCGGTATTTCAAATAAATTTTGGGCTGAAGCAGTAAACACCACTTGTTATACTCAGAACATATCAATGATAAACAAGCGACATGGTGTCACTCCATATGAGATCTGAAATGGTAAGAAACCTGACATATCTTATTTCAGGGTGTTTGGATGCAGATGTTTCATCCATATAAATGGCAAATCGTATCTAAGAGCCTTTGATGTAAAATATTGATGGATCTGTTTTGACAGATCCTGATTAAGTTTTGAATTACACAAAACCTGTTATTGTGTTTCTAAAAATTCTACTTAAGTGTACATGTTTTAGGAATGTAGAAGACGATCAGTAGTAGCAGTAATCTGTCCAGCAGATGGTTTGTCAAGATTAAGTTCAGCAGTTGGTTTGGTGCATTCATTTAGACGGCAGCTGGATTAGCAATGGAGACGTCCAAAGTTGAATCAGTTGTTCGTAATCAGGCGGAGGCCAAGATGAACCAGCTGGAACAGGAATTGCGAAGTCTGCTGGAGAAAGTTCAAAGAAGAAAACAACCAGCTGGAGTACTAGCAAGAGCTGTTATCAGCAGTGATGACGTCAGCATATATTCTGGAGAAAGCAATGAGCAGCAAGGATGACGTCATCACAATCAGCAGATGAGTAGAGTAGCACAAGAGCTGGTATCAGCAATGATGACATCAGCATGTCTACTGGAAGTAGCTACGAGCAGCAACGATGACGTCAGCATTGCTGTTTGAAAGAAATCAAAAATCAGCAGAAGCGCAAGAGCTGGTATCAGCAGTGATGACGTCAGCATATCTGTTGGAGGAAGCTGGAATCAGCAACGCTGATGTCAGCATATCTGTTGAGAAGAGAAGAGAGTCGCAAGTTACTATTGAAGAAGCTGTTGTCAATTACTGTTAACGAATCTGTTAGCAGTCGCCATTCATATTACTGTTAACGAATCTGTTAGCAGTCGTGATTCTTATTACTGTTAACGAATCTGTTCGCAGTCGCGATTATAAGTACTGTTGACGAATCTGTTGACAGTCGCTATTCAAGAAGCTGACAACAGCAAACGTAACAGTAAAGAATGTGAGGATTGAGAATTTAGATTAGTGATTAATTGATTTGATTTGGGATTAATCACGTGTGTTTGGAGGAATTTGCGAAAGGATTGAAGTTTCTGCTGAATTCGAAAACAGTATCGTTAGTTTAAGAATGAGAAATATCGATTTTTGAGTGAAGTCAACGCTGGTCAAAGTTACTGTAGCTCCTGCTGGTGGATTTTTGAATCAGCAGAGGTGACGTCGTCGTGACGCAATGAGAGCTACTGGTTTTATGTTTCGAATTTGAAGTTGCTGCTGGCAGACATCGCGCGTCGCGTGAGATTGAGCGAGGTAGTGACACGTGTTAGTCAACATTTTGGAGCGTTGACTATTAGTTTCAGCAGATGCACTTGTGAAAAGAGTTCAGCAGATGGTTTGAGAGCTACTCGCAAGAGCTGTCGTTAGATATGATGACGTAGGCGTGACGTATCCATTGCTGCTGGTTGCATTTACGTTGTTATTGGTTACTGCTGATCAGCAGGCGCGCTAATACGAATGTTGAGAAGCGGAGGCGTTTGAATTAGTTGAAACGCTGCGTTTTGAGCCTTTCGTTGGAGAGATCAGCTTTGGTAGCAATGTTTGCGTCAGCAAAGTGACGTCGTTTGGATTAGTGAATGCGTCGTCGTTTTGAATGATTTCGCGCGACCAGCAGATAGATTGTTTTGAGAGAGAGAGCTGTTATCAGCTCTTGGTTGTTTTGCTTGCGAGAGCTGTTGGCAGCTGGTGTTTGCTACGGTGTCGTTTTGAAGTGTTTTCGTGCGACTGGTTATTTAGTCGTTGCTGCTGATTTTACGAAGGGAATAGAGGGCTGCTGCTGATAGACTTCTGCTGATCATTTTGATTGACTTTAATGAATCAGCAGGCGAGGCTTTGCGAGGTATTTATAGAAGTGTTGATCGACACTTAGAATTATTTGAGCCAGCTATTTCTTATCTTCTTCTCCAAACCCTCGATTTTTTAGCTACTGTTCACCGTCGTTTTCTATCGAGATTTCCCGTTGATTCCGACCTCCGTTTTTAGAGTTCTTGGTAGCGTTGGAAACCTCTTGAGAAGGCCTTTCTTTTCCTACCAATCTTGGAGGCTGTGTTGAGCTGGAGCGAAAACGCGAAACGGCTGAATTGAGCAGTAAGTTGCGCCGTGCGTTTCTATCCTTGGGTGAGCTTTCTTTCGTTGATTTGAGCTAAGATATTAGGTATCTTGGCAGATTTAAGCTTCTA
>KQ993816.1:3397-18974 GCA_001598015.1 Dorcoceras hygrometricum | reverse complement strand
CAATGAGCAGCAAGGATGACGTCATCACAATCAGCAGATGCGTAGAGTAGCGCAAGAGCTGGTATCAGCAATGATGACATCAGCATGTCTACTGGAAGTAGCTACGAGCAGCAACGATGACGTCAGCATTGCTGTTTGAAAGAAATCAAAAATCAGCAGAAGCGCAAGAGCTGGTATCAGCAGTGATGACGTCAGCATATCTGTTGGAGGAAGCTGGAATCAGCAACGCTGACGTCAGCATATCTGTTGAGAAGAGAAGAGAGTCGCAAGTTACTGTTGAAGAAGCTATTGTCAATTACTGTTAACGAATCTGTTAGCAGTCACCATTCATATTACTGTTAACGAATCTGTTAGCAGTCGTGATTCTTATTACTGTTAACGAATCTGTTAGCAGTCGCGATTATAAGTACTGTTGACGAATCTGTTGACAGTCGCTATTCAAGAAGCTGACAACAGTAAACGTAACAGTAAATAACGACGAGAATCAGCAGATGGTTAGAATTCAGCAGATGAAGAAAGCAGCTGGAGCGCTAAACATAGATGATGTCATCAGCAGTGACATCACAATCAGCAGGAAGCTACTGTTCACCAGCAGTTGGTACTTGGAGATAGCGATAGCAAAACGATGTCGTTTACATAAGTTGATACGACAGCGTTTTGCCTTCGCGCTAAGATTCAGCAGATGCTCTTTGCGTTGATAACCAGCAGTCGCAAGATATCAGCAGGCAGCTATGTACATCCAGTCGAGAGCAACAACGTTATATTCAACCAGTCGAGGATGCATAGCGAACGATGTCGTTTGAATAAGTTGATACGACATCGTTTGATCTACCCAGTCGTGGAAAGTCCAGTCGCAAGCATTTGAAACCAACGACTGGACAACCAGCTGCAAGCATATCTTCACCTGCTCAACCAGTCGCAAGCTCTATGCATCCAGTCGCAAGCTTTGCATATCCAGTCGACATGGAATCCAGTCGCAAGAAAGCAGATGTAGTGGAGAGTTACAATCCAGTCGCAAAGATCCAGACGCAACGATAGTTTCAGCAGATGATTTCGCGCTAAGAACCAGCAGGTTCTACTTCTAAGATGACGTCAGCTTATCTATTGGAAGAAGCTGGTGGCAGCAACCGTGACATCATCATATCTATTATAGCAGTTGAAGAATGAATCAGCAGCGAAGCAGTTGACGATGTACGAGAGCTGGATGTCAACTGCTGAGCGTAATTCAAATGGCGAAAATGACAAGACGCAATCAACGCTCAAGATGGAAAGAATCAATGGCTGAAATAGAGTCGTGCAAATTGCCTCAATTCAAGGGAACAAGATTTGTACTATTCTGGGAAATAGTACAATATACAGAGGATGTTTGCACGCATATGGAAAGACGACAATTTGGCCTTGACAAGCGCAGAACAGATTTGGAATCTATCTAACGGCCATATTTCAAACAGAGGCTATATATGCGAAGGCAACGCCATTGAAGAAGGTTGACGAGTGAAAATAGATCAGACGAGACGAACAGACGAGAGTGAAAAAGATAGACGAGATAGACGCTGGTGTCGCTGTGAGGCTGTCGCAGAAAATATGTTGCACAGTACACCAGCAGAGGGAAAATGAATCAGAAGCAAAGCTGTCAACTATCATTCTAGAGAAAGCTTATTTGCAGTTGATAGCGGAGCTAGAATTAGTTTGTTAGAGCATTTCCCTAGTGTGTGACAAACAGAGAGTTGAGAGCTTCATTGTATCAATCTCACACACAGAGATTCATTCACATCTATTAGTGAATGAATCTCAAAACGTTTCAAACAGTCCCGTCCAAGCACGATGACATAAAACTCATGTGTATGTAGTTAGTCACACAGTTGCGGCTGGTGTGCATTATTGAAGTCTAGGAGTTCTCACAGCTGCTGGTCGGGTCTGTACACGAAGTTGTAAGATCAAATCTTCTAGTGGATCCTTCCGAGGTGGAAGAAGGGGAGATGTAGGACATTGAGGTCCGAACTTCTAGAAACAAATCTGCTGTGTATCGGTCCATTTACTTTAAGCTTTCAGCATTGCATATTTACTTTATCATTTACACATTTACAGTTCAGCACTTGCATTTTATACTTAGCATCGCATACAGTTAGCACAAAAGAACTTGCAAGTCTCGAACAGATTTATGTTGTACATAAATCTGTTTGAGTTGTTTTAAAATATAGGATTCAGTTCTGGTATTTTCCGCATGATTTTTAAATCATACCAGATCTGTCTCTGGTGCTCTTCGTGATATTTTTAAGTGTTCAAGAACAAGAGGTATTGCACCTCATCCTTTGATTAGCAGCGCAAAATTTTTATTAACTTTTCAAAGCAGCGCTGCTAAGTGATTTTCGGTCCCATCAAATATGATGCAGGTATCTTTCTGGGATACTCAGCAGTAAGCAGAGCCTATAGAGTTTTCAACAACAGGACACTTACTGTGGAAGAATCTGCGCATGTGGTGTTTAATGAAACCAGCTTTATATCAACATCAACTTCAAAAAACTAAATGATCTATGCAATCGTCTAGGTCAACCAATCTGGATGAATAGAGTGACGACGAGGTACAAAATAAAGTTGAAGCTGGTGACCAACACGCTTTGGATATGCCTATCACAAACGCATATATTCAAGATGTAGAGCAAGCTGGTCTGGATCACGATCAAGCTGGTGGAGGACATACACAAGATGATGAGCCAATTATCACTAATGCTTCTACAACAGATGGTAATCCAACAAGGGGCAATCAAGATAATCCAGAAGGGACACAAGGGGAAAACACGAACCATCTACCTCATATGGACCAGGTCTTCGGTGCAATAAAAATCACCCACCCGAGCTGGTCATCGGTAATCCTACTGCACCAGTTAGGACACGAGGCCAAATGATAAACGAATATTTTAATTCTGCTTTCATATCGCATATAGAACCTAATAAAGTAGAAGAGGCCTTCAAAACCAAGATGGATAGAAGCAATGCAAGAAGAACTAGAGCAATTCGAATGTAGCAATGTATGGCATCCAGTTCCTAGACCTGACGATCAAAATGTTATAGGAACAAGATGGGTAAATTGGATGAAAATGGAAATGTAGTTTGAAACAAGGTTAGGCTGGTTGCGCAAGGTTATAGGCAAGAGGAATGAATAGATTTTGAAGAATCCTTTGCACCAGTAGCTAGACACGAAGCCATTAGAATTTTCCTTTATATGCATCATTTAAGAATTTCATAGTTTATCAGATGGATGTCAAGAGTGCATTCTTAAATGGCATCTTGAATGAGAAAGTGTATGTGTTAGGATCATAAAACACATATTACGTGCATTAAAAACTTTTATTTTGAAAAACGGCACGCAATCAAACTATCAGATCGTGCCTAAGCTGACACCAGCTCAGAGCAGCGATACCAGCTCCGAGCTGGTCGCGCGATCTGGTCTGTTAAATCTCGAGATTCAATAGGACATGTTATTGAAAGTTTTTTTGCATCGAGAAGTAGATCAGGTATGATAAAAATCATTCGGAAATAAACCTAAATTACCCTCTGTAAATTTAAATCTTAACTCTGGTTTTAAACACATGTATCCAGATGCAAAAAACTAATGCAGTAAGCGGTAAAGAAAATTTACGCTGCGAATTTGTTTATGGAAGTTCGGAGCTCAATCTCCTACATCTCCCCTTCTTCCATTGCTGGAAGGATCCACTAGAAGATTTGATCTTACACTTCTTGTACAGACCCGATCCAATAGCCCTCGGATGCGAGAACTCCTAGCCTCAACAAATGCACAGCAGCTTGCAGGCTGCGTGTGTCTAACTTCACTTCTTTTATGTCTAAGTGAGAAATACTACAATGAATGTTTGAATGTTTGATTCACTAATCTATTCTGTTTCACACATATCTCGTATATATGTGAGTGAATCGTGTGTGAGAAATTACATTATATGCTCACTCTCAAATGTATTCTCACACACTGAAAAGTGCTTCTGTTAAAGTTGTTCTCTCTGTTTTCTTCCCTCTGTTTTTTAATCTTTCTTGCATACTCGTTACTGCTCATCGTCTTCTTCATATAAATAGCCCTGTGCAGATTTTTCCCATTGGACACATATTTTCAGCCGTTGATAAGTTTCTGAAAAGGTTCTGACACGGTTGTACTTTGTGTCATTTGACATTTAATGCGTCTGCAGGCTCTATGACTTTGAGCTTTGTCCACATTTACTTTGTGTCATTTGACATTTAATGCGTCTGCAGGCTCTATGACTTTGAGCTTTGTCCACATTTATTATTGCAGCCATTGCTGACTTTGAGTACCATAATTTGTACTTGATGTGGACATGACAAAGCAAACCAGTTTGAACTAATGCAATCTCCACAATACTTATGTTCAAACTGCTTTGTTCGTCTGAGATGGTTTGTCACTGAGCTGGTCTCTTCTCAACTAAGCTGCTCTTGATCTTATCTGCACTTGACCTGATCTTGCTCCAAGATGGTGAACCAGCTTGGGTGTCCTCTGAGATCTGGTTGTCCTCTGCTGGACCAGCTCGGGCATCCCCTCACTGTACTATCTTAGATATCTTCTACTGTACTAGCTCACGCGTCCCGTCGCTGTTCCAATTTAGACATCTTCTTAATCTTCTCTGATCTATCTGCTATCAGATCACATCTTTCTGCTACAGTTCTTTGTTCCAGCTCGCTGCTAAGCTGCTACAGTTTTCTTCTTCTTCGACACGCAGCTCATCTCTGTACAGCTATCTTCTTCCAGCTTGCGTCCTGTGCACTTAGTATAAACTATTAGTAAAATACCAGCAGGTTTTGTGTTAATCAAACTTAAAATTCTGATCTGTAAAAACAGATCCAACAATTTTCCCCTTTTTTATACACACAAAACCTGAATAAACATATGTGCGTATGTTTATGGTTTGAAATATTTCTCCCCATTTTTGTGGAATCAAAAAGGGTTTGAAATCTGTCTCCCTTAGTACATTTTGAAACTCCCCCTCACAAATCATGGGGTTTTTCAGTTTTCGAAAATGAAAACATTTCCTAGGACGGCTGTTTGAAAACAATATGTATGACATGAGTTTCAAAACTTTAAAGCACTTTGTAGCACAAAAAGAATTTATCAGAGCTAAAGAGTTTAAAACATTTAAAGTTTTCAATTTGAAATGCTCTTTCAAGAACAACCTGCTCTGATACAATTGTTAGGATCGTAAAACACATATTACGTGCATTAAAAATTTTATTTTGAAAAACGGCACGCAATCAAACTACCACATCGCGCCTAAGCTGATACCAGCTCCTAGCTGGTCGCGCGATCTGGTTTGTTAAATATCGAGATGCAATAGCTCATGTTCTTGAAAGGTTTTTTGCACCGAGAAGTAGATCAGGTATGATAAAAATCATGCGGAAGTAAACCTAAACTACCCTCCGTAAATTGAAATCTTAACTCTGGTTTTAAACACATGTATGTAGATGCAGAAAACTAAATGCAGTAAGCAGTAAAGAAAATGTACGCTGCGAATTTGTTTATGGAATTTTGGAGCTCAATATCCTACATCTTCTCTTCTTCCATTGCTGGAAGGATCCACTAGAATATTTGATCTTACACCTCGTGTATAGACCCGATCCAACAGCCCTTGGCTGCGAGAACTCCTAGCCTCAACAAATGCACACCAGCTCGCAGGCTGCGTGTGTCTAACTTTACTTCTTTTACGTCTAAGTGAGAAAGACTAAAATGAATGTTTGTGTGTTTGATTCACTCATCTATTATATTTCACACATATCTCGTATATATGTGAGTGAATCGTGTGTGAAAAACTACAGTGTACTGTAACTCTCAAATGTATTCTCACACACTGTAAAGTTCTTGAAAGTTATTCTCTCTATTTTCTTCCTCTGTTTTTTAATATTTCTTGCATACTCGTTACTGCTCATCACCTTCTTCATATATATAGCCCTGTGCAGATTTTGCCCGTTGGACACATTTTTACGGCCGTTGATAAGTCTTCTAAAAAGGTTCTGGCATGGTTTTACTTTGTGTCCTTTCACATTTATTGCGTCTGCAGGATCAATCCACATTTAATGTTGCAGACATTGCTGACTTTGAGTACGAGAATTTTGTACTTGATGTGGACAGAACAAAGCAAACCAGTTTGAACTAATGCAATCTCCACAATACTTATGTTCAAACTGCTTTGTTCGTCTGAGCTGGTTTGTCACTGAGATGGTCGATTCTCAACTAAGCTGATCTTGATCTTATCTACGAACTAATGCAATCTCCACAATACTTATGTTCAAACTGCTTTGTTCGTCTGAGCTGGTTTGTCACTGAGATGGTCGATTCTCAACTAAGCTGATCTTGATCTTATCTACACTTGACCTGCTCTTGCTCCAAGCTGGTGAACCAGTTTGGGTGTCCTCTGCGATCTGGTTGTCCTTTGCTGGACCAGCTCGGTCATCCCCTCACTGTACGAGCTTAGATATCTTCTACAGTACTAGCTCAGGCGTCCCTCGTTGTTCCAGTTTAGACATCTTCTTAATCTACTCTGATATATCTGCTATTAGCTGACATCTTTCTGCTACAGTGCTTTGTTCCAGCTCGCTGCTAAGCTGCTACAGTTTTCTTCTTCTTCGAAACACAACTCATCTCTGTACAGCTATCTTCTTCCAGCTTGCGCCCTGCGCACTTAGTATAAACTGTTAGTAAAATACCAGCAGGTTTTGTGTTAATCAAAATTAAGATTCTGATCTGTAAAAACAGATCCAACAATCTCCCCCTTTTTGATACACATAAAACATGAATAAACATATGTGCGTATGTTTATGGTTTGAAATATTTCTCCCCCTTTTTGTGGAATCAAAATGGGTTTGAAATCTGTCTCCCTTAGTACATTTTGAAACTCCCCCTCAACAAATCATGGGATTTTTCAGTTTTCTAAAATGAAAACATTTCCTGGGATGACAGTTTGAAAACAGTATGTATGACATGAAAACTTTAAAGAATTTTGTAGCACAAAGAGAATTTATCAGAGCTGAAAGAGTTTAAAACATTTAAAATTTTCAATTTGAAATTCTCTTTCAAGAACAACTTGCTCTGATACCAATTCTTAGGAACGTAAAACACATATTACGTGCATTAAAAAATTTTATATTGAAAAATGACATGCAATCAAACTACCAGATCATGCCTAAGCTGATACCAGCTCCGAGATGGTCATGCGATAAGTCTGTTAAATCTCGAGATGCAATAGCTCATGTTCTTGAAAGGTTTTTGCACCGAGAAGTAGATCAGTTATGATATAAATCATGCGGAAATAAACCTAAACTACCCTCAGTAAATTGAAATCTTAACTCTGGTTTTAAACACATGTATGCAGATGCAGAAAACTAAATGCAGTAAGCAGTAAAGAAAATGTACGCTGTGAATTTGTTTATGGAAGTTTGGAGCTCAATCTCCTACATCTCCCCTTCTTACATTACTTGAAGGATCCACTAGAAGATTTGATCTTATACCTCGTTTACAGACCTGATCCAACAGCCCTCGGCTGTGAGAACTCCTAGCCTCAACAAATGCACACCAGCTCGAAGGCTGCATGTGTCTAACTTCACTTCTTTTACGTCTAAGTGAAAAAGACTACAATGAATGTTTGTGTGTTTGATTCACTCATCTATTCTGTTTCACACATATCTCGTATGTAGGCTCTATGACTTTGAGCTTTGTCCATATTTAATGTTGCAGCCATTGCTGACTTTGAGTACGAGAATTTTTTACTTGATGTGGACAGGACAAAGCAAACCAGTTTGATCTAATTCAATCTCCACAATACTTATGTTCAAACTGCTTTGTTCGTCTTAGCTGGTTTGTCACGGAGCTGGTCGCTTCTCAACTAAGCTTCTCTTGATCTTATCTGCACTTGACCTGCTCTTGCTCCAAGCTGGTGAACCAGCTTGGGTGTCTTCTACGATCTGGTTGTCCTTTGTTGGACCAGCTCGGGGATCCCCTCACTGTACTAGCTTAGATGTCTTCTAATGTACCAGCTCAGGCATCCCCTCGCTATTCCATTTTAGATATCTTCTTAAATACTCTGATCTATCTGCTATCAGCTCACATTTTTCTGCTACAGTGCTTTGTTCCAACTCGCTGCTAAGCTGCTACAGTTTTCTTCTTCTTCGACACGCAGTTCATCTCTGTACAACTATCTTCTTCCAGCTTGCGTCCTGCGCACTTAGTATAAACTATTAGTAAAATACAACAGGTTTTGTGTTAATAAAAATTAAGATTCTGATCTGTAAAAAACAAATCCAACAGTATGATACACAACCTCCTGGCTTCGTAGATCATACAAGATCAGACTTTGTGTACAAACTTGATAAAGCTCTGTATGGTCTAAAACAAGCTCACAGAGCTTGGTATGATACTCTGTCCAAATTTTTAATAGATCATGATTTTTTTATTGGTTCTGTCGACAAGACACTGTTTAAATTCGTGAAAAATGATCATGTCTTGTTAGTACAGATATATGTTGATGATATTATTTTTGGCTCTACTAATTCCAAGCTTTGCGACAAACTTTCAAACTTATGCAGGATAAATTCGAGAGGAGCATGATGGGGGAGATGATGTTTTTCCTCGGATTACAAGTAAAACAGCTTGAGGATGGAATATTCATCAATCAAGCGAAGTACCCCAAAGAACTTGTCAAGAAGTTTGGTATGGAAAAGTTCTCAGCAGCTGCTACTCCAATGAGTGCCTCCATCAAGTTAGACAAGACGAAGCTGGAATTGCCGTTGAGGTAACCATGTATCGTTGATGATTGGTTCACTTTTATACCTCACTGCAAGCAGACCAGGCATTATATTCTCAGTCTGTATGTGTGCCAGGTTTCAAGCTGATCAAAACAATAACACTACATGGCTGTTAAACGCATTCTTAATATTTGAAAGTGTTACGCCCCGAAATCCAGAGTACGTGAGAATGAGTGCATGACTAGGGGGAAAATAATTTTAGATGATTACATGTCATTTTATGTGATTTGTTTATGATTTTTATGTTGCATGTTGTGCATGTCATGTTTTCAACCTGTTTGAGTTACAGACGCGTGCACGAGACTAGGGACGATCGAGATGAAAATAATTTAAGATTTTTAAGTTTTTAGATTTTTGAGAATAAATTTATTATTTTTAAGCAGCAAGTTTCCAAAAAAATTGGGGTTTTTATGATTATTTTGGACGGGAACCCGTTTCTCCTATACGGGCTGTTTTATTGGATTTTAAGGTGTTTTCAAATTTGAGAGGATCTTTATTTCGAAAATTAGAAGTTTTAAAAGCTTGGTTTAGAGTTTTAATTAAATTGGAGACTTAAGTGAGGGGTAAGCATGTAAAAATCCCTTTTCTTTTCTTAATTAAGTCTTAGGGGTCACTTTTGGCACATTCATTCTCTTCAATTCCAACTCTAATCAACTTCACTAGCCATAGCCTCCACTCCCTCCTCCCCTCAAAAACACATCCCAATTCCCCCTTCAAAGTTCGAAAATTTCAGATCTTTGGTGATCCAAAGGCGTTCGTGCCCCGATCTCGTGTCTCCTACGTCGATAACTCGCAGATATACCTTTTCTCCAAATCAGGCATGTAATATCGATTCCTTTTCTCACCATTTAAGCCATAGTAAACTGTTTTTAATGTTCAATTCATGAATTTTGTGTGATTTGTTTAGATCTATGCATAACGTTCGAGATCCATGCATGTTTCATAGTTTTCAAAACATATTTGATTATTTTCATGTGAAGCTTCGGTCATGAGTGGTTCATGGGGCTAGGTTTAGGTCCAAGGGTGGTTTAGATAGTTATTCCATCTATTTAGGATCACGTAGGTCCAAACGGGAAGCGATTTGGTTAAGGAATGAATTAGTTACGAATTTTATGATCAGCACATGTTTTGGCTTGTAGTCTGTGCGCGACAGTAGAGTTGTTGGGGTCGGGTAAGTCACTCTATGTGGGATGTGTGGTCAAGGTTGATTTCAGGGGATAAACTATTGAGTTAGGGTCACGTATGTCCAAACGGTAGGCAATTTGGTCAAGGGTGAATTAGTTATGAATTTTATGGATAGCATGTGTCCTGGTTGCAGTCTGTGCACGGGCAGTGGGTTTGCATCGGGTTGGTCATGCACTGAATTTTTTTTTAGTTCGTTTTTCCAATGATTAGTTTATTGAGTTAGGGTGATGTGGGTCGAAATAGGGAGTGATTTGGTTAGGAAATGGATTTTTAACGATTTTTACCGTTTTGTCGCTCGAAATGAGCCTCGTTTGGTCATTTTTGTGAAAATTAAGATTTCGAGTCTTAGAGCTTGCCAAAGTTCGTGGATGAATTTATTTAATGTTTTAAGCATATTTTAAGATGTTTTCCAGCCTTTTTAGATTTTATTTGATTTATGAGATTTTTTGGTAATTTTCATTAACAAATTAATGCCTAGAAAATGATTTTTAGCATGTGTGAATTTTAAATTGTCATGGCTGGACCTAGGTCAGTTCATATAGTGTCGAGCAAAATATTTTAATGTTGGTCCGAGTTAATTTAATTATGGACCGATTTTTTTAATTTTAAGTCAAATGTACATTTTTAAAGAAAATAGTCAAATATTTTAAATTGAGTCAAACTTTTAATTTTATTGAGTTTGATGTTTATTTTAAGTTTTTAAGTCAAAATTGGAGTCTTTATATTTTTAATTGAGTCAAAATTTATCATGAGATCTTAACCGGGTCAAAATTGGTCAATTGGTCATTTGAGTCAAAATTAATTAAGTTATCATTTTAAAAGTCAAAATTTGATTAAATTGATTTTAAGTCAAAATTGATTTTGACATTAGTCAAATTAGTGCTCTGATTTTAAAGTCGAAATTGATTTTGAAATTAGTCAAAATTAGTCCTTTGATTGTAAAGTCAAAATTGAGTTGAAATTAGTCAAAATTGAGTTGAAATTAGTCAAAATTGGATGGTGTTAGGAATTTTACAGAGCGACTCTTAAGTATTGGGTTAAGTCAATGTTTATGTGAGTCTAGAAGTAGTGGGCCAGGCTCCTGAACCAGTCCTTGACCGAATTAGAAAATGTAGAAACCCGTGAATGTATATTTAATTATATATGTAGTATTCTATGTACGTAAATATTTTAAAGGAAATGATTAAATATACATTGACGGGCTAAGATTTTAAACTGCATGATTTTACAAAATGCACGCATGATGAATGTTTTATGAAACGATAAATGCATGTTCTTTTAAAAGACAAAACACCCGAGGGATTGAATGATTTGTGGCAAGTTTATGATGAGGGGATGCGGGATACCGGGCCCGTCGAACTTCTATTCCATGTATTAGGAGCTTATGGATCCATGTGTTCACGGCATGGTGAAGTGGCAGCATAGAGGTGTGACTTTATAGGGATCCCGGGGTAAGGTCGGGTGAACCACATCGTCGCGTACGTTGGTTTATAGATTGATCAATCGAATATGGTCCACACTTTAGGACTCATACGTTTTTCATGTTATGCTATGTCATGCCTTATGTATGTTATATGTTATGTATGATATGAAAAGTACGAAATAATGTTTTAAGATCATGCATGCATTCATGCTTTAACGTTATTTTATTAAAAGTATGTGCTTGCATGCGACTTTATTAGTATGTACTTTGTTATGATACAAGATAGAGCATGCTGAGCCTCCAGGCTCACTAGGTTTAAATGGTGCAGGTGCCGACTAGCGGTGAGGACCTCTGAGCGCCTGCTGCAGCAGTATCCCGTGACCGCACATATGTTTCACTTTTATTATGATATGTTTTTTAGATGTGGACTTTAAACATGTTCATTTCAGTAATTACTCAGTTGGTTTTAAACCGTATGGATGTTTTTATGTTTTTAAGTATTTCTTTAATCACGTTTAAATTATTGTTGAGTAATGATTTAGAAATTTTTAAAAGGGAATGAACCATACTTTCAGTTTAGGTTTTCCGCAAATGATTTATAAAAAAAAATTTCTAGAGTCTGATTCATTTCAGAAAGGCACGCAGAACGTGGGTCTTTGGTATCCCAAAGGCTCAAGTTTAAATTTGATTGGTTATAGCGATGCAGACTACGCAGGTTGTAAGGTTGATCGATGTAGCACTAGTGGATCATGTCAATTTATTGGGGACAGAATAATATCATGGTTTAGCAATAATCAGACATCGGTAGCCACATCAACTGTGAGACCTGTGTTTTTGCAATCAGGTGTTGGTCGATGTGTTTGGCGTAGACATCAATTTTGCCTAAGTGTTGGAATCAACAGCAGTAGTAGTGGGATCAGCCGTTGAGTGATCGCTTCAGTTGTTGATATTTCAGACGTTGCGAGCCTCGTTTGGTCATTTTTGTGAAAATTAAGATTTCGAGTCTTAGAGCTTGCCAAAGTTCGTGGATGAATTTATTTAATGTTTTAAGCATATTTTAAGATGTTTTCCAGCCTTTTTAGATTTTATTTGATTTATGAGATTTTTTGGTAATTTTCATAACAAATTAATGCCTAGAAAATGATTTTTAGCATGTGTGAATTTTAAATTGTCATGGCTGGACCAGGTCAGTTCATATAGTGTCGAGTCAAAATATTTTAATGTTGGTCCGAGTTAATTTAATTATGGACCGATTTTTTTAATTTTAAGTCAAATGTACATTTTTAAAGAAAATAGTCAAATATTTTAAATTGAGTCAAACTTTTAATTTTATTGAGTTTGATGTTTATTTTAAGTTTTTAAGTCAAAATTGGAGTCTTTATATTTTTAATTGAGTCAAAATTTATCATGAGATCTTAACCGGGTCAAAATTGGTCAATTGGTCATTTGAGTCAAAATTAATTAAGTTATCATTTTAAAAGTCAAAATTTGATTAAATTGATTTTAAGTCAAAATTGATTTTGACATTAGTCAAATTAGTGCTCTGATTTTAAAGTCGAAATTGATTTTGAAATTAGTCAAAATTAGTCCTTTGATTGTAAAGTCAAAATTGAGTTGAAATTAGTCAAAATTGAGTTGAAATTAGTCAAAATTGGATGGTGTTAGGAATTTTACAGAGCGACTCTTAAGTATTGGGTTAAGTCAATGTTTATGTGAGTCTAGAAGTAGTGGGCCAGGCTCCTGAACCAGTCCTTGACCGAATTAGAAAATGTAGAAACCCGTGAATGTATATTTAATTATATATGTAGTATTCTATGTACGTAAATATTTTAAAGGAAATGATTAAATATACATTGACGGGCTAAGATTTTAAACTGCATGATTTTACAAAATGCACGCATGATGAATGTTTTATGAAACGATAAATGCATGTTCTTTTAAAAGACAAAACACCCGAGGGATTGAATGATTTGTGGCAAGTTTATGATGAGGGGATGCGGGATACCGGGCCCGTCGAACTTCTATTCCATGTATTAGGAGCTTATGGATCCATGTGTTCACGGCATGGTGAAGTGGCAGCATAGAGGTGTGACTTTATAGGGATCCCGGGGTAAGGTCGGGTGAACCACATCGTCGCGTACGTTGGTTTATAGATTGATCAATCGAATATGGTCCACACTTTAGGACTCATACGTTTTTCATGTTATGCTATGTCATGCCTTATGTATGTTATATGTTATGTATGATATGAAAAGTACGAAATAATGTTTTAAGATCATGCATGCATTCATGCTTTAACGTTATTTTATTAAAAGTATGTGCTTGCATGCGACTTTATTAGTATGTACTTTGTTATGATACAAGATAGAGCATGCTGAGCCTCCAGGCTCACTAGGTTTAAATGGTGCAGGTGCCGACTAGCGGTGAGGACCTCTGAGCGCCTGCTGCAGCAGTATCCCGTGACCGCACATATGTTTCACTTTTATTATGATATGTTTTTTAGATGTGGACTTTAAACATGTTCATTTCAGTAATTACTCAGTTGGTTTTAAACCGTATGGATGTTTTTATGTTTTTAAGTATTTCTTTAATCACGTTTAAATTATTGTTGAGTAATGATTTAGAAATTTTTAAAAGGGAATGAACCATACTTTCAGTTTAGGTTTTCCGCAAATGATTTATAAAAAAAAATTTCTAGAGTCTGATTCATTTCAGAAAGGCACGCAGAACGTGGGTCTTTGGTATCCCAAAGGCTCAAGTTTAAATTTGATTGGTTATAGCGATGCAGACTACGCAGGTTGTAAGGTTGATCGATGTAGCACTAGTGGATCATGTCAATTTATTGGGGACAGAATAATATCATGGTTTAGCAATAATCAGACATCGGTAGCCACATCAACTGTGAGACCTGTGTTTTTGCAATCAGGTGTTGGTCGATGTGTTTGGCGTAGACATCAATTTTGCCTAAGTGTTGGAATCAACAGCAGTAGTAGTGGGATCAGCCGTTGAGTGATCGCTTCAGTTGTTGATATTTCAGACGTTGCGTGTTGGTAGGAAGAAGCAGCAATGCTGATGTGGATTTCAGTCGTTGGTGTATTAGCGCGTATCCAGCTGTTGCGAGTGATCAGCTGTTGGTATGTTAGTTGCGATGATCAACAGAGAACACTAAGGAATTTTGAAGCGACGACGTTTTGTGAGCAGGAACCAGGTGTTGGTTTATTTAGCGTGTTTCGTAGCGGGTAGCGAAACTACGTCGTTTAGATAAGTTGGAACGACAACGTTTTGAGTGGAGTGCTTTGTACTAGCTGTTGGTTATGATAGACATCAGCTGTTGAGAGATCTCATGCGTTGTGACTGCTGGTTTGTGAATCAGTTTTTGGTAGCAAGGTGACGTGTTCCTGTCAGGCCCCGTGCTTATTAGTAACAATTAACACATAATAAGCGCATAAACACGGAAGCTTAAAATCAGGGCTTAAAAATTTTTCGAAATACAAAGGCCTGAACTTCAAATCATACATTCAAAAGAGTGATAATTAAAATACGAGTTAACTCAATTTCCAACACAACAGAAATACAAACAGATACAAATCCCCAATACATGATAACACGGGGCATCCCCCGGTTCAATACATATCATATATATAGACTGGGACTCAAGAACGCGGGGATCGACCAGCTGAACTTCCACTCGGCCCAGCTTGGTTACCTAAAGCTCCTGCAAATGGGCACACAGACCCAGCAAGACAAAACAGGAAACAAATACGAGGTCAAGCCTCAGTACGAAGAGCTATCAAAGCAGATAAACATGCAACATGCTACTAATCAATGCTATGAATGCATGAGGGCTATCAAGAAATCGGATAGCTAGTCCAGTCTATCAACTGGCAACTCAAATCAAACCTCTATACCACACATAGCCAATCAGCCGGTGGAAATCATCGGTCCGTGATCATCGGGGCCCGTCAACCCATCACAGCTCGGTGGTAGACACTCGAATCCGGTAGTCACCACTCCGACGATAGCGTTGGACTTTTCGGACACGACTCAACAGTCGGCCAGTCACAACGTGGCACCCAATCAGGTAATCAAAGCAATCTGTCAAAGGCTCAAGATGTATGCAATGGATGATGTTCAATTTCAATAATCTATGCATAC
>KQ993815.1:115223-138002 GCA_001598015.1 Dorcoceras hygrometricum | reverse complement strand
CCCATCATTGGTCTACTTATGCTAGACCTAGGGCTACACATCACAACACTACAACTCACAAACCCTACTCCAAGCGCCGCCCACCTCCTCCTCTCCTCCCCTTCGGCCGACGCCACCCACATGCGCCGCCGTCGGCCACGCGCCGTTGTCCCTTTCGCCGGACTTGCTCCGGCCGCCATGAAGAGGAGATTCCGTTCGTGTCCAATCCGTCAGTTCTTCTAGTGCAGACTGACGGAGGATTCTTGTTTCCGGTCGTGGACCTGATTAGGAGGATTTACCGTCGCCTACCTATTGAAGTGCCGGTTTCCCTGTGAAACTGGTCGGAGCCAGGCGCCTAGACGCCAGCAAGGTAACGATTCAAACATCCTATGTATGTTTATCGTTGATTGATTTCAATGTATTGAACGTATCTCGGGGCAAATTTTTAAACTTCCGCTGCGCCCCCGGGAAGCGGGATCAGGATCCACCATTGTCGCCAGCAGTGGTATCATAGCACAGGCTCGGATCCTTCAATACATTTACTGCCTGAATTTCGATTTTCAAAATCAAAAAAACAAAAAAAAATTTTGAACCGGCCGCGGCGCCCCTCCGCGCGCATGATCGCGCGCGATGCCATGCGCGCTGGCCGCGCATGGAGGCCGAGATTTTGCCACCGCTTCCCGAACGGTTGCGCAAGAGGATTGGCGCAACCAGTGCTGCTGTGCGCCATGCTTGGCGCACGGTGGCGGCAGGGAGGTGCCGTGCTTGGCGCGGCGGCGTGCGGCCATGCGCCCCACGCTATGTTGGCGGCGGCCGCCGACGTGTGGCTGCCGTCCGGCGATGTCTCCGGGAGCGTTGCGACGGCTATTTTATTCTAGGTTTTGTTCGAGCCTGTCCCGGGCAGCCCATGAAGTTTTCGGGCCAATATTCGATATTGGGCCAATTTTGGTCGATTTTGAAATTTTTGAGATTTTGGGTCTAAAATCGTTTTAAGCCCAATATGATGAAATTAAAATTACAAAATATAATTTTAGTTATGGAATATGATTTTAGCTATGTTGGCGGCGGCCGCCAACGTGTGGCTGCCGTCCGGCGATGTCTCCGGGAGCGTTGCGACGGCTATTTTATTCTAGGTTTTGTTCGAGCCTGTCCCGGGCAGCCCATGAAGTTTTCGGGCCAATATTCGATATTGGGCCAATTTTGGTCGATTTTGAAATTTTTGAGATTTTGGGTCTAAAATCGTTTTAAGCCCAAGCCGACGTGTGGCTGCCGTCCGGCGATGTCTCCGGGAGCGTTGCGACGGCTATTTTATTCTAGGTTTTGTTCGAGCCTGTCCCGGGCAGCCCATGAAGTTTTCGGGCCAATATTCGATATTGGGCCAATTTTGGTCGATTTTGAAATTTTTGAGATTTTGGGTCTAAAATCGTTTTAAGCCCAATATGATGAAATTAAAATTACAAAATATAATTTTAGTTATGGAATATGATTTTATAATTAAAATATGATTTTGTTGATTAAAAGATGATTTTGTCGACAAAATGCGATTTTATAATTAAAATATGATTTTGTAGGAAATTATCAAATATGATTTGATTATTTAAATTTATGAAAATTAATTAGATTGATTGCATGTTTGGGATGATCGAGAGCCGTGCCCAATGTGTTAGGTGTATGCTATATGTTTTGCGATTTCGGTTGTATATATATTGTTGATATCATTTAAACTGGGTTTGTTTGTGGCCCGTTCCCACCCGTGTCATGGTAATTTAAATGTAAATTACTAGATTTAGTGGGAGGATATTTGAAGACGATGGACATGACGATCAAAGATATTGAAGACCGAAGATCTGTAAAACCGAAAGCAATTGTAATAGGATTGCATTGCATATTGCATTTCACCTAGGACTGGACCCAGGTCCGTGATTGGCGACCGCATAGCTCTCGCGCCCGATCATCCCAAAGATTTATATATTCGTTATATGTTGAATCTGCATGTTTTAAATTGTGATTTAAAATTACATGAGACCAAATTTTCAAAAATAAAATCCCTCGTTTTAAATACGATTTAAAACTGATATCAAGATTAAAAGTTTATTCGATAAACTAAGGGAATTTAAATCTGTTTAAATTATCCCTACCTTCCATCAACAATGGGTGTACGTCGATGCTACCCGCATACATGGCCCGGCTCATATTATTGAGGGGGTTATGTATGCCGGAAAGCTGTACACGTCATTGACAAATTGTTGTGAGTCAGTTGGAACTCCCTTTAACGTTGGCTCATATTATTGGGGACGTTAAGGGGACCGTCCTTCACAACTCGACATTGATGGGTCATCTTGACACGTGATAGTAAACAGCGTCATATTATTGGGCCCTTACTGGACGTGAGGTAAAATACATGGAGGTTGCACCGGTTGCAATTGGGTTCTACCTTTTGGGGGTCATGGTTGGCTGATATTATTCGGGACCATGATCGCTTGATTGGACTCCGTGTACCCACTAAGGAAACTTGTTTTCCCGATTTCATTAGAGGGTGGTGAAATCGTTAAAATAGTGGGAGGGTAATTCATAAAACTAAATGACCTTGTTTTATGTCTTAGCGTTTTTCATATATAGTTAGTAATGCATGTCTGTTTTTCTTTTCAGTATAAACTGCATTAAAATATCTTCGATCAAAAACCCACTCGCTGCTATACTGGATAGCAACAAGTTCACCGGTCTGAACTATCAAGACTGGCTTCGAAACCTCAACATTGTGTTGGCTTCGGAGAAACTTCTCTATACGATAGAGAAGAGCCCTCCGAAGGAAGCCCCTGCCGATATCAGCCCTGAGGAGCAGATTACGCTTAAACAATGGTGGGACGACGAGCTTAAGACTCGATGCTATGTGATGGCATCGATGTCCAACGAAATGCAACGGCGCTTTGAGAAGACGAAGTATGCTGTTGACATACTCTTTCATCTCAAGGAACTGTATGGAGAGACTCTCGACATGAGAGGTTCACCGCTGTCAAGGAGATTATGACGAGCCGCATGCGCGATGGGACTTCGGTCCGCGAGCATGGGGTTCGTATGATTGGGCTCGTTGAAAAGCTGGCGGGCCTTGATATCACACTTCCACATGAGCTGTCTGTGGATGTGCTTCTCCTCTCACTACCCGCTGCATTCGACCCATTTGTGGTCAACTTCAACATGAACAAGCTGGCAGCCACCCTCGAAGAGGTGGTTAACATGCTGGTCGTGTTTGAGGGAACCATAAAGAAGGACAAGCCCGTCCTCCTTATGGGCTCTTCTTCCTCTGCGAAGAAGGGGCCCAGACGCAAGGGTAAGAAGCGTTCTGCCCCTGCGAAGGAGGAAAAGCCCACTAAGAAGCCCAAGGCAAAGGCTTCCAAGCCAAACAAGTCCGAGGATGTTTGCCACCACTGCCACAAGCCTGGGCATTGGAGGAGGAACTACAAGGAGTACCTCGAGCAGTTGTTAACTGCAAAAGGTATGTTCTATATCGAAATAAATATGTCTCTTAATTCGACTTCTTGGGTACTTGATACCGGATGTGGATCTCATATCTGTAATGATTTGCAGGTGATGACAAGAAGCCGACGTCTTAGAGAGGGTGAGACCCACTTGAGGCTGGGTAATGGAGCAAGAGTTGCTGCAGTAGCTATTGGAGATGTCTATTTATTTCTATCTTCAAATTTTAAGTTGTTATTGAAAGATGTTTTATTTGTTCCCGAATAATAAAGAACATTATTTCTGTTTCTATGCTTGATAGTGATGGATATTCTTGTGTTTTTGCTAATTAGATTTGCAATATATACAAGAATGAATGTTTGATTGGTATTGGGGAATGTGAAAACGATCTGTACACCTTAAAATTAAAACCAGTTCCAACTCGCGATGTGGAAACACATACAACAACAATTAAAGGAAATACGATAGCTTGAACCCAGCACAACTTTGGCACGCTAGGCTAGGTCATATTTCTCTGAGAATGATGAACAAGTTAGTTAGGAGTAACATGTTTGATTTGTCAGACATTAACTCCCTACCGACTTGTGAGTCTTGTCTCAAGGGAAAGATGACTAAACAACCCTTCAAGGGCAACCCTGAACGTGCTCAAGGCTTATTGGATTTGATCCATACTGACGTGTGTGGCCCACTTAGCATTGGTACTAAGTACGGTCACACATACTTCATCACCTTTACCGATGATTACTCTAGGTATGGGTACTTGTACTTAATGAAGCACAAGTCTGAATCCTTTGAAATGTTCAAAGAATTCAAGGCTGAAGTAGAAAATCAATTAGGCAAAAGTATTAAAGCACTTCGATCCGATCGAGGTGGTGAATACTTGAGTGCTGAATTTCAAGACTATCTTAAAGAGAATGGGATTTCTCGTAGTGGACCCCTTCGGCCACACCACAGCTCAATGGTGTGGCGGAGCGTCGTAATCGAACCCTGATGGACATGGTTCGATCTATGATGAGCTTCACTGAGCTTCCTACCTCGTTTTGGGGCTATGCACTCGAAACGGTGGTAATGTTGTTGAACAATGTCCACACTAAGGAAGTGGATAAAACTCCATATGAGATATGGATGGGAAAACCACCCAAATACTCATACATGAGGATTTGGGGATGTCCTACTTACGTGAAGCAGACAGTGGGAGATAAGCTGGATACTAGATCCATCTTATGCTACTTCATTGGGTATCCAAAGAATTCTATTGGATACTACTTCTACTATCCGAACGAAACAAAAGTGTTTGTTTATAGAAATGCCACCTTATGGAAAGGGAATTTCTAATTGATAGAAAAGGCAAGATAGTAGAGCTCGAAGAGGTTCGAGAACCAACTGAAGTACCAAGTGAATCTCCTACACCTCCAGAGCCAGTACCAGTACCAGAAATGGTCGCACCTAGGAGATCCGTAAGGGTTCCTAGGGCTCCTGAAAGATATGGTTTCCTTCTTGAAGATGATCAGGGTGATCAAGTTGTTGGATGTGATCCAAGAACTTTCAAGGAGGCAATTTCCGATGCTGATTCTAATTCTTGAAGCAATGCAGTCTGAGATTGACTCAATGCATGCAAACCAAGTTTGGACTCTTGTTAATCCTCACGAAGGAATTGTTCCTATTGGGTGCAAATGGATATACAAGAGAAAACTTGGGCCTGATGGTAAGGTACTGACCTACAAGGCACGGCTGGTCGCGAAAGGTTACACTCAAAGGCAAGGTGTTGACTATGATGAAACCTTCTCACCAGTCGCAATGTTCAAGTCAATTAGAATCCTACTTGCCATAGCCGCATGGTACGACTATGAGATATGGAAAATGGATGTGGGCTGGTCGCGAAAGGTTACACTCAAAGGCAAGGTGTTGACTATGATGAAACCTTCTCACCAGTCGCAATGTTCAAGTCAATTAGAATCCTACTTGCCATAGCCGCATGGTACGACTATGAGATATGGAAAATGGATGTGAAAACTGCGTTCCTTAATGGAAACATTAAGGAAGAGATCTATATGACGCATCCTGAGGGTTTCACATCTGTAGGAAGTGAGCATAAGGTATGCAAACTTCAGAGATCGATCTACGGTCTCAAACAAGCATCGAGGAGTTGGAACCTGAGATTTGATGAAACAATTAAGGAATTTGGTTTCATCAAGAATCCCGAGGAGCCATGTGTGTATAAGAAGGTAGTTAAAAGCGCTGTGACATTCCTTGTACTTTATGTTGATGACATTCTACTCATTGGGAATGATATAGGAATGCTGCAGTCAACTAAAGTATGGTTGTCTAGTAGATTCTCGATGAAGGACATGGGTGAAGCATCCTATATTTTTGGAATACAGATCTATCGGGATAGATCGAAACGGATGCTCGGACTCACCCAAGCCACCTACATCGATACCATACTTAAGAGGTTCTCTATGGAAGAGTCCAAGAGAGGACACCTACCTATGAGCCACGGGGTCACTCTATCTAAGTTTATGTGTCCGAAGACTGATGAGGAGATAGAGAGTATGACACGTGTGCCATATGCCTCGGCAATATGTAGTATTATGTATGACATAATGTCAACTAGACCAGATGTCGCATATGCTCTGAGTGTCACGAGCCGCTACTAGGCCAACCCCGACCAATTGCATTGGAAGGCTGTGAAGGATATTCTTAAGTACTTGCGAAGGACTAAGAATATGTTCATGGTCTATGGGGGTGGTGAACTGAGATTGGAAGGCTATACTGATTCTAGCTTCCAATGTGACGTGGATGATTCGAAGTCTACCTCTGGATTTGTATTCATGCTCAATGGTGGTGCTGTCTCTTGGAATAGTTCCAAGCAAGACACCATCGTGGATTCAACCACTGAGGCTGAGTACATCGCAGCATCAGCTGCTGCTAAGGAGGCGGCATTGGATAAGGAATTGCGTCCAAGAGTTGGGCGTCATTCCTGATGGAGTTGGTCCAGTCCCGGTGTACTGCGACAACATGGGTGCCGTTGCGCAAGCAAAGGAGCCTAGGTCTCACCAAAGATCCAAACTTATACTGAGGAAATACCACATAATCCGGGATATTGTGGCAAGAGGTGACATTGCAGTTGAGAGAGTCGCCTCTGCGGACAACATTGCTGATCCACTAACGAAGCCCTTGCCCGGACCGTTGTTTGAAAAACATCGCGAATCAATGGGACTGCGTCTGATGAGTAGTTGGCTATAGGGCAAGTGGGAGATTGTTAGAGTAGATGCCCAACTAGCCAACGTGTGGCGTGTGGGTTTTATAGACTCTTGTATACGACAATCTTTATTTATGAAATACGCATTTATTTATGGCATTCATTATTTTCATTAAGTTATAATGTTAACAATTGTGTTGGATAAAGACCTAGAATGCACCATAGTGTATATTAGATGTGATAGTGGATATGATGGCTATCATGAAACACATCTAACAGTCCCTGTGTATTCTGAATTCGTTCCTAGTCGATTGGGCCGTCAAAATGAGGATAAGGCTGCCAGAGCTTGAGACTAGTATCTGCGATGCGAAGTACCATGTTTCATTGGTAGGGAACATTGTGAAGATCTGAGCATGCAGATAGATAGTGACCTGGTGATCTATCGAACTACCCTCTGGGATCATGGGGCGATGTTGCTAGGCGCTTTACCATGATCCGATGGGCAAGTCCGAGATTGTGATCTCGGAGTCACAATGGTTGTGGGCCCACGGCTAGCTGTATCCATGAACCATTGTGGGTCACACAAGTACTGGATTCATGATTCCCGCACGGAAACTGAGCTCAATGTGTTGAGCATAGGAGAAGGAATTTGGGGAGTGCGACTTCCTAAAAGTCAACAGGGGTAAAATTGCGATTTCCCAAAGTTGATGGGATAAAATGTAATTTTGGACTAGGTGGTCTGAAAAATTGTTTTCGCATCATAATATTCAATTTTGGAAACTGAGTCGATCGGTCCAATCTGATTGTCGATCGGAATTATGATGAAGCCACGGTGGTACGGTTGAAACGAATGTTCACATGGACCTGGGCCCGCCCCAGGCCCATTGGACTAGTGGAAGCCCATCATTGGTCTACTTATGCTAGACCTAGGGCTACACATCACAACACTACAACTCACAAACCCTACTCCAAGCGCCGCATACCTCCTCCTCTCCTCCCCTTTGGCCGACGCCACCCACACGCGCCACCGTCAGCCACGCGCCGCCGTCCCTTTTGCCTGACTTGTTCCTGCCGCCGCGAAGAGGAGATTCCGTTCGTGTCGAATCTGTCAGTTCTTCTAGTGCAGACTGACGGAGGATTCTTGTTTCGGTCGTGGACCTGATTAGGAGGATCTACCGCCGCCTACCTATTGAAGAGCCGATTTCCCTGTGAAACTGGTCGGAGCCAGGCGCCTAGACGCCAGCAAGATAACGATTCAAACATCCTATATATGTTTATCGTTGATTGATTTCAATGTATTGAACGTATCTCGGGCAAATTTTTAAACTTCCGCTGCACCCCCGAGAAACGGGATCCGGATCCGCCATTGTCGCCAGCAGTGCACCTTTCCTCAACTGAAAAGTCGCCAAACTCAACCTAAGTCCGTCATCATACGGCACACGGTCGAACAGACCCGTGATATGCTGTAACCAAGAGTCCGCATCAGCGCTAGACTCATCACCGTTGAAAACCTGGGGACTCATCCTTTGGAACCTCGCCATCACAATTTCCATGCTGTCCACTTGGGCTGTCAAGTCGTCAACCTCATCCTATACACACCTACCAGGCTACCACGACCATGAAGAGGAACACTACGCCGATCCTCGTTCTGACCTTCCGATTCCTGAAACTACCCTCTACCTCTACCCCTTCGTCTAGGCGGCATCTCTACGAAGGCACTAAACAGGATAAGATAACACAGAACAGATACAACATAGAAATAACATATAAATCACATATCACAAACAATATGCAGCACATAAGTCACATAGTCAAGCACAAGCAACACACAACACTGTGCCTAGACTCAAGTGTGATCAAAGAAATCGAGCTTATCCCAATTTAAGCTCTGATACCAAAAATGTCAGGCCTCGTGCACTCATCAGAGACCAACCACGCAAAAACAAGCGGAAGCAACTAAAAAATGGTTAAAATTTTTGCTTTTGCCTGACGGGTTTAAATAAGTTAAGTTAAAAATACAAGATACTCAAAATAATCTCAGTTTTGCAAATCCACAGCAATACCAACAATCAAGTACAACAACTGCCGCTGAATACAATACAACACATTACTAATAGACTACTAGCCATATAAGCCTAAGCATCACCCGGGACATCCCACCCGCAGTGATACCAGTGCATATAAATACTATACATAACTGAGACACTCTAACCACCTCCTGGGGCACCACCAGCTGGATCAAACCTCGACCAGCTGCAAATCATGGAAAACCTGAACAACAAACAGGCAAACAAACACAACAGCCCCAGAGGGACAAAGAGGTCAAACCCCAGTACGGAGAGCAACTATAAAACAGCTATGAACAGCAAAAGATAAGATGCAGATGCTATGCATGAGAAACAGGACAACAGTCGTAGGCTTCAACCAAGGAAGGGAGCCAAGGAACTCAAGCACAACTCACAGCTGATAACAAATTCTGCGAAGAATGGTGGCCACGGTGTGTGTACAAGCATATGGGAATTACCCACTCATCTTTACACCACACCCGAATACCAGATGCATCAATAGCTCAACCTGCCGTTGCCAAACCCATGAACTGTGGTAGTTAACCACTCGGCGCATGGTGGCTAAAAAATCTCAGCAGGGAGATGAGAGTGCGGTATTGCCGCTCGCCCTCACATCCTGGTAAGAATAGATGCAACACAACAAGGCACGGCTACAACAGCTGAAGGAAAAGGCAATGTGTATGCAATGCAACAGCTGAACCAGCACATAAACAACAATGCAATGCGTACACAGCAAAGACATAATATCCATGCCAATTCCAAGCCGTAATACAAGCTCAACATCCGTACCTCTACTACTGAGCTACAATTACCACACGCAGCTGCCACAACGAAGTCCGAGCATCACAGATCTGTCACTTGCTAAGCCAATACAAGCTACTGCTCAAAGATCGAAACATAAAACAACAGTAGCTGCGAGCTACAACTCCACCAGCGCTTATCTACCTTCCTAATACAACGGAAAGCTCTAACAAAGCTTAAAGGTAGAATTCTCACTTACCCCAACGAACTACCGGCATGGCAGAGATGCTTATGCTAACAAACTACACAAGGGAGATGTTTTCGCGATCCTGCGATCCTCTTCCAGCTCCTCCAAATCCTTCTAAAGAGGTATGGAACGAAGCGCCTTAGCAAGAGTAGTCCAACGCTACCACTCCCACTCTCGTCGGAGCTGTCTCCACCGGCAATTAGGACGGATAAGGTTACTGTGAAAAGTAACTAGGGTATCGCGACAAGATTTGCTATTGGGAAATATTTCTAAGTGTCGGGGAACAATAATAGAGAAAAACAGCTAAGTCCCCTATTTAAAAGTCACAACTGACTCCTCAGAAACAGGTCCACCGACAAATTCAGTTGTCACAACTAATATTCCCAACCAACAGCTGAAATCTCGCATCAGCTATGCCCTATTGCTAAACAGCGAATAACTAAACAAAACGACGTCGCAGAGACTACCGTTGGACACGACACCCGCTAGCCACTGCTGATCGCTAACCAACAGCTGATTACTATGCAACAACTGATCTCTCGCAACAGCTGAATACGCGATAACACACCAACAGCTGAATCTCCTAGCGCTTAACCAAAACGCTGTCATCTCAACTACTCCAAACGACGACGTAGAACCACTCACTGCTGAAACATGCTAGCGCACTCTCTACTGCTCAGCGACTGCTGATCTCGCTACAACTGCTGAATACAACTAATTAGAGACAGCTGCTGACGTCACCATTGCTGAACACCAACAACTAGCGATAACTCACGCTAACTACTGATCGCTGAACTCAAACGTTGAAACCAAAATCCGATAGCTTCCCTAAGTATATCGACTCAAAGCTGATCTCAACGAAACATGATTAATTAACGAAATTAATCTCATCAGCTTTCGGGTCTCACATTTCATCCCAAGAACAATCCCGAGCTGGAGAAGTTTTTCTTTTCAATAAATGATTTCGATGGGAAATTTGGATTTAATAAAAAAATGGTGTAATCAAATTTACAAATTTAAAACAGTAGCAGGGGAGTTTTTAGTGAATTTCAAAGAAGAAGGTACAACATCCCATGCCTCATCATAGCTACTACCAATCATTCTCCCATATAAATGATTGCTACGTGAGTTTTAGAGCTCATTTGGTTACAAGAAATTCATTCATTTCTCTCAATTCAGAAGCTCACAGAGTGTGCTTGAGAATATTTCCAGCCAAGGCCATCTGTTCGTTGTGGTTCTCAGTTCAGGTAAGCAAAGTTGATTCTTGCTGCATCTGGGAAACATATATTGTTTCGTTGTTTTCTGTTGAGTGCTTGCCTGATTCATGTTTCAGTTCAGCCAGTTCATGTTCATGTACAAGTTATGGATTCACTTCTTTGATGTTTTTATTTTGAGAAAACTCACCAATTATCTTTTAGCAAGCAGTCTGTTTCTAATACTGAGTTGTACAGATTCCAGATAAGATAAGCCAAGAGAAGCTCTGTTTTCTGGTGTGCTGTATATGGACATCGACTCTAAAGATACGCGGTGCTGGTTTGATCGGAACTATGTTCTGGTCGAATAAGCTGAGCTAGTCTGTTTAGAGATTGTCTAAGCTGGTGCAGTACCCTCATTTTTAAGCATATCCGGCCTATTTTCTTCGTCGGTCTGTGTGATTCATTTCTAAACTGATTAGGTTTCTCAAAGCTGAGTGACCTTCCAAAGCTGAAATTCTTCTAACGAAACTTATGTTACCGTTTCACTGCGCGTAAGCTGTTTTCTTAGAACCAAATATGTTTTATTATGCGTAAGCTGTTTTTGGTAGAACCAGATCTGTTTTTCCTGTACGTGTGCTACTTTCTTTAGCCAAAGCTGTTCTTTACGCTTGAGATCTGTCTACTTTAACCAAAGCTGTTTCACGACCATAAGCCGTTTTTCTCTTCCGAGCTGGTTTCTGATATCATCAGCTCGTAGCCAACTGTACTGTGAGGACCCACCCCGCTCCTTCTTGAGTCATGAGTGGACCCTACACTCACAGGACTACCCACACCCCTGGAAGTGTGGTTAAACTGCCTCCCCATAGCTTAAGTGGTACCAGGGAAGGTGAATGTTGGGCATTAAGCCTGGTAACCCAAGTTCGATTCCCTGGGGAGGCAGTTTAACCACACTTACAGGGGTGTGGGTAGTCCTGTGAGTGTAGGGTCCACTCATGGCTCAAGAAGGAGCGGGGTGGGTCCTCACATGTACACTCAGTAAGTTTTTAAGACAAAATGAGTTTCATAGCAGTGAATCAACCAGTTTCAGTAATCGATTTCCGATCAAGAGCAATGCATTATAGCTATTTCAATTAAAGGAAGTAAAAGTTTCAGTTTAAGGACTTGCGGCATAGAGGACCCGATCATCAGGAAGGGACAGGATTATGGTATGACTATAATCCCTCGTAGAAAGGACATGATTATGGAATTACTGTAATCCCTTCACAATGAGATACTGAATTCAGATAACATGCTTCATGCACAGGACCACCTGAGAGCCTCTAGACCATAAGTCACTCAGTATAATGCGATTCAGATCTGATGTTCCGATATGTCTTTTCAGTAGCAAGATTTAGTTTTCCTGATGCAGTTGAGGCAGCTCAGGGGCAGGCGGATGGCGCGAGCTGTACCAGATTTTGGGGTTGCGTGTGTTTGTCAAAGGCTAGAGTTTCCGTGGAGTCAATGTTGTTGTTATTTTTGATCTTTTGTCGAAATCTGTATTAAGATCCATTACAATAATAGAGAATTCATATAGAGTTCCAATAGTTGTAATATCATTTTGTAATCGAAATCTTAAGTTCTTATATTCCAAATCTGCTTCTACTGTTTACTTTTAGCGCCATCTGTTTGTATTCAGTTTTTGTAAGGGAATACATCTTACAATATTTTGTGTTTAGTCCTTTTATTCCTCTCGATTATTTCTTTACTCCACACCATTGATTCCCATGGGTTTGGACGTCACAACTTGGACAGAGCATGGTCCTGAGATAAACACACACTTCCTAGTTTGGAGTAGATTTCACCGTCTGCATCTCCTGATCTGTGAGTTTTATTGTTATGTTAATAGTCATTTCTCTTTTGAGTTCTGATGTTCTTTTGTGGTGGATTTTGGGATATAGATTAAGATGTCAGGTAGAGGAAGAGGTAGAAGAAGCACCCCTGTAGAAGAACCCAGTCCAGACAGTAATGCTCATATTACCCAACTCTTAAAACTGTTAGTAGAGCAGTCCGACAGAGGCAACAGCCAATCTTCTAGCAGCAGGGTACCAAATCATGATGATTCCCAGGAGAAGTTTCGAAGACAGAAAGCAAAGGAGTTTAGTGGTACAACAGATCCACTTGTTGCTGAGAGCTCGATCAAGTATATGGAAGTTATTTTTGAATACCTTCAGATTCCAGATCTGGATAGGCCTAGGTGCTCTATCTACATGCTAATAGATGATGCAATGATCTGGTGGGAAGGAGCCAAGTTATTAGTAGATTTGGCAAATCTCTCATGAGATGAGTTTAAACGGGTGTTCTTCGAACAATATTTCACAGCAGACAAGAGCTCTGAGCTGAAGCGGGAATTTCTGACCTTGAAACAAGGGAGCATGACAGTACATGAGTATATCCAAAAGTTTGAGAGAGGCTGCTATTTTGTGCCTCTTATCGGAAGAGATTCCAAGGAGAATTTGAGCCATTTTTTGGAAGGACTGAAGCCTACATTCAAGATAATGTCAGGCTAACAGGGCCCAGAACTTACAGGGAAGCAGTAGACAAGGCCCTGCGAGTTTAGAGGAATTGGAAAGATGTTGAACATGAAAGACAGCAGAAGAGACAGTTCTTTCAACAAGTAGATTAGAGACCGTTCAAGAAGCAGAACAAGAACCATCAGCGACCCCAAGAACAGAAACCCATACTAGCCCAGCCTATTAGTGCAGCACCAGCTAGCGACAACAAGTCAGTTTGCCACAAATGTCATAACAATCACCCGGGACAGTGTAAAGCTGGCCAGAGCGGTTGTTACATGTGTGGTGCTCCAGGCCACATCTCCAAGTTCTGCCCAAAGTCGAAACAACTGGTGCCCAGTCAAGATTACGTCATGACTGGTTATCTAAGTATGGGGTAGTAATAGATTTTAAACTCAGGATATCCGTATAGGTGTCCAAGAGATCTCAGTTTTTGTTTGAATCTAACCAGCTTAGACGAGTTCCTCGCATTATTTCAGCTTTGCAAGCCCATTGTTATCTAAGGAAAGGCGGAGTAGGATTTCTAGCAAGTTTATCTCCCCTAACTGTTTCTAGTAAGCCCGATATGGATGACGTGGAGGTGGTGAATGAATTTACAGAAGTTTTTCCAGATGACATCAGTGGACTATCTCCAGATAGAGAGTTAGAATTTGCTGTCGATTTAGTACCTGGAGCAGCTCCTGTTTCCAGACCACCCTATAGGCTTGCGCCCACAGAGATGAAAGAGCTGAAAGAACAAATTCAAGATCTGTTGGATAAGAGATTTATACGACCCAGTACATCCCCTTGGGGAGCCTCTGTTTTGTTCGTTAAGAAGAAAGATATGAGCTTAAGATTGTGTATAGATTACCGTGAGTTGAATAAGCTTACCATTAAGAATAAGTACCCCCTGCCTATGATTGAGGATTTGTTCGACCTTTTGAAGGGAGCAGCAGTGTTTTCCAAGATAGATTTGCGATCTGGATACCATCAGCTTAAGATCAAAGAGGCCGATATCTATAACACAGATTTCAGGAGTCGGTATGGCCATTATGAGTTTTTAGTAATGTCTTTCGGATTAACCAATTCTCCATCTGCTTTTATGGATTTGATGAATAGAGTTTTCCAGCCATTTTTGGATCAGTTTGTATCGTATTAATAGATGATATCTTAGTGTATTACAAGACAGCTCAGAGCACGCCAATCTGCTTAGGATAGTGCTACAAGTTTTGAAGGACATGCGATTGTTTGCTAAGTTTAGCAATTGTGAATTTTGGCTGGAGAAGATTTCATTTCTAGTTCACATCATTTCTAAGGATGGATTAGAAGTCGACCCAGCTAAGGTCGAAGCTGTGCGAGACTGGCCTGCGCTGTGACGCCCGAACCCACGGAAATCACGAATTTGGGTAAATAAAAAATTTTCGAATAAAAAAAAGGGCTGAAAGACAATTTGTTATAAGCTGTAATTCTTATAACAAACGGAAACACAAAGACAAATATAACTGACACTCAATTGCGCGCCAACTACTGGAAACATTTGCGGAAAAACAGACTTTATTATATATTGCAATTGCGATTACAACAGCTGATATTCTATATAAATGTACAACTGTTGCAATGACATGGAAAACGCTGGCCTTTGACAAACACACACCACCCAGCAGCTGATTCAAGTTTCACCCTCTGTCCGCTCTCCAGCTGTCGCACCTGCACCATTTTAAAGCTAATGAGCCTAGGGGCTCAGAAAGTAAAACCTGAGTAATAACAAGTTCAAATACGCAGGTGGACATCTGATCAATATGTAATTTAAAGGAACATCAATGATCAATATCATTTTCTTTCGTAAACATTTCATAAACATTCATTCTTTCTTTCAAAAACTTGGAGACAGTGGATAATAGCCCAAATCTTAACATCAATATCATTTTCATTAGATTTATGGCTCAGGAGCTCTCCTTAGGTCCGTGTTGCACCTGATCAAATGACTACCGATATCAGCCTTAGCCTTTGGCTTCTTTGCGTTAGGGCAATCGACATATAGACGACTACTCACCCTTCTCTTTATGGGAGGGCAACTGATAGCTGCTCACCTCACCCATTATGACCGTCTGTTATCTTTGCCATAAATCTTAAAATAAGCTTTTGTTCCTTTAACATTCTTTCTTTAAACTTTATTTCTTAAAATCCTTGGGTTCCATCTTTTAAAACTCTTGCTTCCACTTTTAAATTTTACTGAGTATCGAATTCAGCTTTTGGAAACATATCTTTGAAATGAAACCAGTCGTAAGAGAAACCAGTCGCAAGATAGGAACCAGCTGAAATGAATAGTAACCGTTAGTTTGAACCAGTCGTAACAATAATCGCTAACAAAGCGACTTGGGAATAAGTGTAAAACGATGTCGTTGCTTTAAGAAGCTGACGTAAGAAAGTCTGATAATAAAAATAAACAGACGTAAGAATATCTATTATCAGACATGACTCCGAATAAATGAAACGATGTCGTTAACGCATCAACCAGCCGCAAGGAAAAGCGCTAACATACATGAAACCAGACGCAAGGATTTTTGCTAAATAACCAGACGCAAGGAATAATACCAGTCGCAATGAATAGTGAAACTGCTGAAATATACAATGGAATGCAATCGTTGGAATGAACAGTGCAACTACTGATTTTACGAAAACAACGCAGCTGCTGAAATTTGACTTGATATTTGTAACATCAAAACAACAACCATGCTATCAGCCGTTGGCTATTAAACCAGACTTTATACTGATTCAACTAGCAACTTCCGATTACATAGTTATCAAATTCTGATATTACGACTACTGAAAGGAAGAACATTCATAAACATTCTTGGATTAAACTCGAATCCTCAGTACTTTTAAAACATCATAAACTTTCTGGAAAACATTTGGAAGCATCAAAACATCATTTGAACCCATCTTTCTTTCCTTTTCATGTATAAATAATTTTAAACATGAACTTTAAACATACTGTAACATATAGGCAAGAAGACTCAGAAAACATCAATATATGCTTTAAATGGTGAGTCAAGAATCAGCTTTTACTTGCCTTAAACGAAGCTTTGTAACAGCAACCGATTCCTGCATAAATCTTCTCCTTTATGCAACGCACGAACTTCTCTGAAAATACATTGAAGAACACTAAAGATTTTTCTTTGTAAATGATAAGGATCTTGCTTTCAAAAAAGGTTTTTATATGAAAGGGATTAGTGGCATGCTACTTGTGAAATTAAGCATGACACACTTATAAAATTTAGTAAAATTCCCTTCCTCTCATTTTAATTTGTAAAACACCAAACCTTTTTCAAATGAAATCATTTGTCCTCCTTAAAGATATTTGCAATCCCTTTTAAAAAAAACTGTTCGTGCATCATCCTTGGAGTCATCCACTGAAACCAGCTGTGTCACATCTATTTTTCTGAAATCATTGAAATCAGACAATGAATAACATTTTAACATGTCATTTTAAATCTATAAAATGAACAAAATTCATAATGTGGTCCTATGGATTTTTGGGGCCTTATAACTCTACCCTCCTTATCGAAATTTCGTCCTCGAAATTTACGTACCAAATAAATAAGGGTAAAGACTTAGCATATCAGCTTCTGTTTCCCACGTTGCTTCTTGCTCCGACTGGTTAGTCCATTGTATCTTAACCATAGGAATGCTATGGTTTTTTAGCCTTCTAATTTCTTGGAGGAGAATTCTTTCTGGTCGCTCTTCATAACTCAAATCTGGTGCTAATTGGATTGGTTCATGACTTAGCACATGCGAAGGATTGGGAACATATTTTCTCAAAGATGATACATGAAAAACATTATGTACTGCTGACAGCTGTGGTGGCAGTGCCAATCGATAGGCTAATGTTCCTATCTTCTCCAAAATTTCATATGGTCCAATATACCTTGGACTCAGTTTTCCTTTCTTTCCAAAACGCATAACTCCTTTCATTGGAGCTATTCTCAAAAATACGTGATCACCTATTTCAAAATTCAGTTCTCTTCTTCGATTATCTGCATAACTTTTCTGTCTACTTTGAGCAGCTTTCATTCTTTCTCTTATTTTTCTAACAGCTGCTGCTGTTTGCTCCACAACATCTGTGAGACCTGGATTTGTAATCAAGATTAATTGTTGGAATGTATCGGATTTTAGAGATTTCTGGTGGTTCAGATCTCTGTTTGGTTTGCATTTTCGGGTTTGAAATAGCATTTGGAACAATCCTGGAAGTTTTTGTGTTTTTGGGTTTGAAAGCTGGTTTTGGTGAAAGCTGGTTTTGGTGAGAGCTGGTCGGTGAGAAATCCAGCCGTAGCGTGTTTTAGCGCGAGATTCCTAGACGTCGTCGTTTTAGTGAAATCTGGATGCGTTGTGCTAAATGAGAGCTGGTAGCGTGTTTTGTATCCAGCTGCTGATTTATTTTGTTCGTTAAGGGCAACACGACAGCGTTTGGATTAGTTGGAGAGACGTCGTGTTGGTGTAGCGCTATCGAGAGATCTGGTCACGTGTGTTCCTGCTGGTTGTTCAGTCGAAGCAGATGTCAACGCGGGTCAACATCCCTGTAGTGCGAGGAGGAAACGTCGTCGTTTGGATGTTGCGACTGGTTGTCCAGCTGCGAGAGATTTGTTCGCTACTGTAGCTTGCAGCTGGTATTGCGCGAGAGCTAGCGAATGGATGACGTAGGTTATGCGACGCCGTTTTATTTAGTTGGAACGCTGCATTTTGTATGTTGCAGCTGGTTCCAGCTTTTGGATTATGAACCAACGTCTGGTTGTCCAACTTTTGGATTTGAGAACCAGCCGATGGTTTTAGGCGACCAGCTGGTGGCATATTTGATGACGTCAGCGGAGCGACGTCGTTTTGTTTAGTCGCCGCGATATAGTTTTGAATTGCGTTGTTAGAGATTCAGCTGTTGGTCCTTTGCGTCTGCTGGTTTGTTGGTGCCTGCTGGTTATGTCGGTGGATGATTTAACCAGCTTTTGCGAGATGTATTTAAGGAAGACTTGTTCTTCGATTTCGAGCATCAGATCCCATACTTAGAATATTTTCCCCGATTGTGTTCTTCGCTTCGAACCCTAGGTTACTGTTCACAGTAGCTTTTCTCAGCAATTCCCATCGTTTCCGGCCGTTGTTTAGTACGTGCGAGGTAGCGTTGGACTCCTCTCGAGAAGCTCTATCATTCCATATTACTTTTGGAGGCTGTGGTTGGCTAGTTGAGGAACGCGAAGTTGCTGCCCGATTGTGCGTTTTGTAGTGCAGGTAGAACTTCGTTCCTTTGTTATGAGATCTTGTTCCTAGCCTTGGTTTAAGCTTCCAGTAAGTTGTTTTGGTAGTAATTGTGTTGGTTGAGCGTGGCTCCCAGCCGTGAGCTTCTGTAATTGGCCGTGAGTTTCTGTGCAGCTTTTGAGATCTGTGTGTTGTGAATTTAGCAGGTTGCTATCCAGATCTCTTGGGCCTGTTTTGTAGTAATTGTTGCACAAAAGTATAAGGTACGGATCTGAGCTTGATGTAGCTGGGAATTGGCGTGAGATTGAATGCTAGGTGGAAGTTGTGCAATGCCGTGGATGTTGTTGTGTGCATATGTGATTGCTGTGTTGTTTAGTTGCTCTATTTATGCGTACATTCATTGCCCATATTGCCTTCATATTGTTGTCGCAGCCATTGTTCGTGTATTGTATTGCTGTTGTTGATTCTTACCAGGATGCGAGGGCGAGCGGCAATACCGCACTCTCATCTCCCTGCTGGGATCGTTAGCCACCATGCGCCGAGTGGTTAACTACCACAGTTGATGGCCGAGGCAACGGCAAGTTGAGTTATTTGATGCATCTGGTATTCGGGTGTTGTATCACGGTGAGTGGCTCATTACCACACTGTGAACACACCTCGTGGCCACTGTTGTTGCAGATTCTTGGAGCTGTGCTTGAGTTCCTTAGCTCCCTTGTTGGTCGAGCCTTCGGTTGTTATCCGGTGTCTCATTCATAGCATCTACATTTTATCTTATGCATTCTTTTAGCTATATCTGTTGCTCTCCGTACTGGGATTTGACCCCATGTCCCTTTGGGGCTTGGTTTGTTTCCTTGTTTTTGTTGTTTTCAGGAAACCCAGGTTTTACAGCTGGTCGTTGTTATAATCCAGCTGGTGGTGCCCCAGGAGGTGGTTAGCGTGTCCCAGTTGCGTATAGCATATTTATATATGTATCAGTTAGCCAGGGGGATGCCCTGCGCTTCGTCGTTGTATTTTGTAATTGGAGTCTGATACATGTTGTTGTATTGCTGTTGCTATGCTATACTGTTGTTGGTTTTTTATAAACTGGGATATATTTTGAGTATCGCTTTATTTTAAATTATACTGTTTTAAACCGTCAGGCCAAAAGCGAAAATTTTACCCGCTTTTTGATAGCTTCCGCATGTGTTTGTATGATTTTACTCTGTTTAGAGCACGAGGCCTGACATTTTTGGTATCAGAGCTTAAGCTGGGATAAGCTCAATTTCTTTGATCACACTTGAGTCTAGGCACAGTGTTGTGTGTTGCATGTGCTTGGCAATGTGACTACGTGCTGCATATCTCTATGTTATATGCTATCTATGCCGTATCTGTTTTGTTTTGCTTGATCCTGTTGAGTGTTTTCTTAGATGTCGTCTAGACGTCGTGGTAGAGGTAGGCGGCAGTTTCAGGAGTCAGGAGGACAGAATGAGGATCGGTATAGTGCTCGTACTCAGACTCGTGAGAGTAGTGAGGAAGAATAGGTTGCGGCTACGGCGCCTCCGGTAGAGATGATGGATGTGGTGATCACTCGGTTTCAGAGGATGAACCCTCCAGTCTTCAATGGCGATGAGTCCAGTGAGTATGCGGACTCGTGGCTCCGGAACGTCATCTTTCTTTTCGATCGATGTCAGTATGATGATGAGCTCCGTTTGAGTTTAGTGATTCTACTGCTTAGGAAGGCCGCGGAGCGCTGGTGGCGAGGCGCTTCTAGTACTTTGGAGGAGATCGGTGTTGGGATCTCTTGGAACAGTTTTTGCGAGACCTTCCGGCAGGTGTATGTGCCCGAGTCTTATGTGAACGCCCGGGAGCGGGAGTTCGACCATCTGGAGCAGGGTTCCATGACTGTTCGGGAGTATTCTAGGAAGTTCTCTTCTCTGTTGGCGTACGTTCGCCATGTTTCTGGCCGGGAGAGGGCCAAGCGGACTCGATTTCTTGAGGGCTTGAATGAAGAGTTGTATCCGATGGTTTTGACTAGTAAGCCCAAGACTTATGCTGAGGCTGTGGACAGCGCCATCGACATTGAGGAAGGTTTGCGTAGCCGTCGTGCTCGTCGGCAACATGCACCGCAGGGTGGTCGTCCTGCTATTCAGGGAGCGCAATCTTCTCAGTCCTCCCAGTCAGCCTATCAGCCCCAGCATCAGCAGCAACCACAGGTGGCGCAGCAGTCTGGCCGTCAAAGGTTTCGACCCCGAGGTCAGCATTTCAAGAAGAAGTCGGGTTCTGGCTCTTCTGGTTCAGGCATTTCGAGTAGCAGTGGTTCTCGGGCTGAGTTTTGCGGCTTTTACGGTGGAAAGCTGTTAGAGTAGATGCCCAACTAGCCAAGTTGTGGCGTGTGGGTTTTATAGACTCTTGTACAAACGGTCTTTATATATGATATTCGCATTTACTTATGTGGCATTCTTTACTTTCATTATGTGTGTAATGATTTACAATTGCGTTGAGTAAAGACCTAGAATGCACTAAAGCGTATGTTAGATGTGATAGTGGGTATGACGGCTATCATGAAACACATCTAATAGTCGCTGTGTATTCTGAACATGTTCCTAGTCGATTGGGCCGTCAAAATCAGGATAAGGCCGCCTGAGTTCGAGACTAGTATCTGCGATGCGAAGTACCATGTTTCATTGGTAGGGAACATTGTGCTGTTCTGAGCATGCAGATAGATAGTGGCCTGGTGATCTATCGAACTACCCTCGTTCGGACTTTCCAAGTGGGTACCATTTGTCGAGTTGATAAGTCCGAGGTCTTGGTTGTACTGATTAGTCCTCACGACTCGAGACGTAATTGAGACTCTACATGATTGGCGTCTCACTTTGACCCGTTTGCCGACTCACTTGGAGTCATAAGGCATCGGGATTGGGTGAGACCCCGATGCATGTAGGAGTCGATGCATCGTTGTCGAGGATTCAGCGCTCGCAGACATGCGTGGATATCCTATGCTATCTGAGGGGATAATAGTGTATAAATCTCTGGCCAGAGTACTAGAAGTGTTTTAGGTAAATGTGTTTACCTAGTTACACTCGCGATGTCACTATTCGATCTCCAAGATGTATGCATAGCTATCTACCGCACGGATACTCAGCTCAATGTGTTGAGCACGAGAAGAGGATTTCGGGAAGTGCGACTTCCTAAAATTCAACAGGGGTCAAACCGAGGTTTCCCGCTGTTGAGAGGCAAAACGGTCATTTTGCACTGGGGTTCTGAAAAACGGTTTTTCAGATCATATTATTCAGTTTCGGAAACTGAGTCGATCGGTCCGATCTGATCGACGATCGGAGTTACGATGAAGTCTCGGTGGTGGAGATGAACTGAATGTTCATTGTTGGACCCGGGCCCGTTGGGCCGGTCCAAGTCCAACACTTAATCTATTTAAATATGCTTAAGAGACTTGATTAACTAACTCATTATTACACAACAACCCTAACCCTAAGAGCTTGATAGCCGCCCCTTCCCTCCTCTCCAAACGCCGCCGCCGCCGACCGCCGTGCGCCGCCGCCACCGCCGCCCGTTGTCGCCGGAAATTCGTTTTCGGCCAACTCGACGAGGAGAATCCGTTCGTGCAGAATTCGTCAGTGCTTCTAGTGCAGCCTGACGAAGGAGTCTCGGTTCTGGTCGTGTACCGGATTGGCGATTATCTACCCCAATCTACCGAGAAGAGCCGGGTTCTTGTAATTCCGGTTGGAGCCAGGCACAAGTGCCAGCAAGGTATTCATTTTTGAACGCCCTATGTTGACGATATTTTTATTGTCTGATTTTCGTATTGATCGTCTCCCGGCTATATTTCTTTGTTCTTCCGCTGCCTCGCCGGGGGGCGGATCCGGATCCCCAACAGTGGTATCAGAGCCAGGTTTTTCGGATCTGATCAATACGTAATTGCCTTATTGTATCTAACATCTTGAATTTCAGATCAAAACAGCCGAGAAATCGCCGCACATCGACCGCCCGGTGCCGCCGCACGCGGCGGCGCCACGACGAGCATCATAGATTAATTGCATGGTTGGGGTGATCGAGAGCCGTGCCCAATGTGTTAGGTGTATGCAATAGGTTTTATTTCGGTTTTTAT
>KQ993815.1:72066-109363 GCA_001598015.1 Dorcoceras hygrometricum | reverse complement strand
GTGTCACGAGCCGCTACCAGGCCAACCCCGGCCAATTGCATTGGAAGGCCGTGAAGGATATTCTTAAGTACTTGCGAAGGACTAAGAATATGTTCATGGTCTATGGGGGTGGGACTAAGAATATGTTCATGGTCTATGGGGGTGGGACTAAGAATATGTTCATGGTCTATGGGGGTGGGACTAAGAATATGTTCATGGTCTATGGGGGTGGGACTAAGAATATGTTCATGGTCTATGGGGGTGGGACTAAGAATATGTTCATGGTCTATGGGGGTGGGACTAAGAATATGTTCATGGTCTATGGGGGTGGGACTAAGAATATGTTCATGGTCTATGGGGGTGGTGAACTGAAACTGGAAGGCTACACTGATTCTAGCTTCCAGTGTGACGTGGATGATTCGAAATCAACCTCTGGATTTGTATTCATGCTCAATGGTGGTGCTGTCTCTTGGAAGAGTTCCAAGCAAGACACCATCACGGATTCAACCACTGAGGCTGAGTACATTGCAGCATCAGCTGCTGCTAAGGAGGCCGTTTGGATAAGGAATTTCGTCCAAGAGTTGGGCGTCATTCCTAATGGAGTTGGTCCAGTCCCGGTGTACTGCGACAACACGGGTGCCGTTGCGCAAGCAAAGGATCCTAGGTCTCACCAAAGATCCAAACACATACTGAGGAAATACCACATAATCAGGGATATTGTGGCTAGAGGTGACATAGCAGTTGAGAGAGTCGCCTCTGCGGACAACGTTGCTGATCCACTTACGAAGCCCTTGCCTGGACCGTTGTTTGAAAAACATCGCAAAACAATGGGACTGCGTCTGATGAGTAGTTGGCTTTAGGGCAAGTGGGAGATTGTTAGAGTAGATGCCCAACTAGCCAACTTGTGGCGTGTGGGTTTTATAGACTCTTGTACAAATGGTCTTTATATATGATATTCGCATTTACTTATGTGGCATTCTTTACTTTCATTATGTGTGTAATGATTTACAATTGCGTTGAGTAAAGACCTAGAATGCACTAAAGCGTATGTTAGATGTGATAGTGGGTATGACGGCTATCATGAAACACATCTAATAGTCGTTGTGTATTCTGAACATGTTCCTAGTCGATTGGGCCGTCTAAATGAGGATAAGGCTGCCCGAGTTCGAGACTAGTATCTGCGATGCGAAGTACCATGTTTCATTGATAGGGAACATTGTGATGTTCTGAGCATGCAGATAGATAGTGACCTGGTGATCTATCGAACTACCCTCGTTCGGACTTTCCAAGTGGTTACCATTTGTCGAGTGGATAAGTCTGAGGTCTTGGTTGTACTGATTAGTCCTCACGACTCGAGATGTCATTGTGACTCTACATGATAGGCGTCTCACTTTGACCCGTTTGCCGACTCACTTGGAGTCATAAGGCGTCGGGATTGGGTGAGACCCCGATGCATGTAGGAGTCGATGCATCGTTGTCGAGGATTCACCGCTCGCAGACATGCGTGGATATCCTATGCTATCTGAGGGGATAATAGTGTATAAATATCTGGCCAGAGTACTAGAAGTGTTTTAGGTAAATGTGTTTACCTAGTTACACTCGCGATGTCACTATTCGATCTCCAAGATGTATGCATAGCTATCGGATCTCTAGCGACTCTCGATTTACCAATGGTCGTTGATCTGATCGGGATATTGTGATTCCGGAGCCACAATGGTTGTGGGCCCACGGCTAGCTGTATCCCTGAACCATTGAGGGTCACACAAGTACTAGATTCGAGATTCCCGCACGGATACTCATCTCAATGTGTTGAGCACGAGAAGAGGATTTCCGGAAGTGAGACTTCCTAAAAGTCAACAGGGGTCAAATCGAGGTTTCCCGCTGTTGAGGGGCAAAACGGTCATTTTGCACTGGGGTTCTGAAAAACGGTTTTTCAGATCATATTATTCAGTTTCGGAAACTGAGTCGATCGGTCCGATCTGATCGGTGATCGGAGTTACGATGAAGTCTCGGTGGTGGAGATGAACTGAATGTTCATTGTTGGACCCGGGCCCGTTGGGCCGGTCCAAGTCCAACACTTAATCTATTTAAATATGCTTAAGAGACTTGATTAACTAACTCATTATTACACAACAACCCTAACCCTAAGAGCTTGATAGTCGCCCCTTCCCTCCTCTCCAAACGCCGCCGCCGCCGCCCGTCGTGCGCCGCCGCCGCCGCCCGTTGTCGTCGGAAATTCGTTTCCGGCCAACTCGACGATGAGAATCCGTTCGTGCAGAATTCGTCAGTGCTTCTAGTGCAGCCTGACGAAGGAGTCTCGGTTCTGGTCGTGGACCGGATTGGCGATTATCTACCGCAATCTACCGAGAAGAGCCGGGTTCTTGTAATTCCGGTTGGAGCCAGGCACAAGTGCCAGCAAGGTATTCGTTTTTGAACGCCCTATGTATGACGATATTTGTATTGTCTGATTTTTGTATTGATCGTCTCCGGGCTATATTTCTTTGTTCTTCCGCTGCCTCATCGGGGGGCGGATCCGGATCCCCAACAAAAGCATCCTTCCGTGCAGTGTGTTGGTGTGCAGGGTTCCTGCAACCTTTGTGGTCAGTACGGGCATTTTGCGAGAGTGTGTCCGTCAGCTGGATCACAGCAGACCGCGGCCCAGCCTCAGGGTCATGGAGGTCAGTCTAGGGGCCGTTCTCAGCAGTTTCAGCAGCCCTGATTGGGTGAGACTCAGTTTAGGCCTTTCAGCAGCCTGGTCCGTCGCGGTTCGGACAGTCGTCTCAGCCTTTCTTCTCAGGACCCCAACATGCTCAGGTTAACGCCCTTACGAGGGATCAGGCCGAGGAGACACCGAGCCGGGTGATTGGAGGTACATCACACAACAGACTAGTACCCCACCAGAACCACGGCTCTGATACCAACTTAAACGAACCAAACTCTAGAAATGTTTTTTTTAAATAATATTTGCAGAATACATAAACTGAAAGTATGGTTCGTTCCCTTTTAAAACATTTTCTAAACCATTTCTCAACAATACTTGAAATAGAAATAAATAAGTATTTTAAAAAATAAAACCATCCATACTTCTTAAAACCAACTGAGTAAGAGTACTGAAAATGAACATGTTTAAAGCCAACATCCGAAAAGCGTATCATAATAAAAGTCAAACATAAGTGCGGTCACGGGGTACTGCTGCAACAGACGCTCAGAGGTCCTCACCGCCAGTCCGGATGTACTCAACAGCAGGGTCATCACCTGCACCATTTAAACCTAGTGAGCCTAGAGGCTCAGCAAGCTCTATCTTGTATCATAACAAAGTACATACTAATAAAGTCGCATGCAAGCACATACTAATAAAGTCGCATGCAAGCACACATACTTGTAATAAAATAATGTTAAAGCATGAATGCATGCATGATCTTAAAACATTGCTTCATACATTATCATACATAACATATACATACATAAGGCATGACATAGCATAACATGAAAAACGTATAGTCGTATCCTGAAGTGTGGACCATAGTCGATTGATCAATCTATAAACCAACGTACTCGGCGGTGTAGTTCACCCGACCTTACCTCGGGATCCCTATATGTCACACCTCTATGATGCCACTTCACCATGCCGTGAAAACATGGATCCATAAGCTCGTAATACATGGAAACAGAAGTTCAACGGGCCCGGTATCCCGAATCCCCTCATCATAATTTGCCACAAATCTGGTTTTGTCTTTTGAAAGAACATGCCTTTATCATTCCATAAAAAATTCATGATGCATGCATTTCGTAAAATTATGCAAGTTTGAAAGCTTAGCCCGTTAATGTATATTAATCGTTTTCTTTACAAAGGAAATAAAAGGTCAAACCTCAGTACGAAGAGCAAAATAAAAGCATAAATCATATCAGACAATGCAATAATTCTATCGTGCAATGCATGTAATGGCTACCAAGAACCATCGGTAGGCAAATAGAATAGCACAACGACTCAGCTGTTCAAATCTCATCAATCATCATCATCTTGTGATCAGGTACGATGACTCAGCCGACCATCACAAGGCAGTGTGGTATTCAGGCACAACGACTCAGCTGGCCACCACATCAAAACTACGTTGGACCTTTCAGGCACGACGACTCAGCCGGCCGATCACAACGTATCAATGGGAATTCAGCTTTCAAAAAGGATCAGGCTCAATATGTATGCGTGAATGCACAGCAGGCTCATGCCTAATCAATGCATAACATCACACGCACATAACAGATATGAGCACAATCACTCAGTAGTCAATACAAACACAACAGTTAATACACGAAAGAAATATTCCCAAAGCTGATATCAAAAACTGCTTAATATATAGCTCAATTCGTACATCAAACCTCAACAGATCTCACCACAACAAGAAGGGCGCAGCAACCAAATCAAGTCTACTGCCCAAGCAACTCCACGGCAACTCAGCAGAAGCTACTACAATCTCGAATCCAAAGCTGTTAAAGAACAGAAGAACTAATGGTCCACAATCGCGAAGACACTCAAGCACTACAGCAACTTCGCGCTCCTCAAATCCAGCGAATCCAGTCTCCAAAATGGTACAAGTCGAAAGACCTAAAGAAGACGAGCTCAGCGCTACCAATCTTGCTCCAAACGACGGTGATAAACGACGGCAATCGATGGAAATAGGGTCGAATGAACAGTAGCAATCGAGGGTTCACGGGGAAGAAGATAAGGAATCTAAGGTTCGAAAATGCTCTAAGTGTCGATCAGCACTTGCATTAAATCCCCTGTCAAAGCTACAACAGAAGTCATCGACGATTAATTCATATCTTGGTACAAAACAGCTTTCATTCTAAGGCAGAAGTCTCTCTCAACTGGCCTCAGCTGCCTCAAATCAGACTTTGCTACTCTCTACTAACGCAACAGCAAACGACGTCGCGCTAACTTATCAAAACGACGTAGCATCAAGTCTCGCTAGCTCTGCTCAGATCTTGGTCACTTCTGAATTCATCAATCAGCACCGTTGACCATCGTTGACATCTGAACGACTCTGGACAACTAACCATCACTGACTTCCTCGCACGGAAACTCACACATGTTCATGCCTACTAACAGATCCCTCTATCTAACGCCACTTATGAAAACACACTACGACGTCGCATTACATCCAGCAACTCCACATCTGACCAGTGCTCAAAACGACAGCGTTTCACTCCCTGCTTGCGACAACTCACGCAAACACACCAGGACACATCCGAGCATCCAGATTTCGCTCAAAACTAAAATTCTAAAAATCACTAAATCCTCAAATCTGAAAACCCGATACTCAGAAACTCAGTTAGCTAATTCCAAACCAAAATCTGATTAGCTAAAAATCGTACTTAGAAAATTCTAGTCCTCACATTCTCCCCATCTTAAGAGATTTCATCCTCGAAATCAAAGGCAAACACAGGGCAGAAATCAACAAAACAGTAGAACTCACCAGCACAACTCCACTGTCAAAGCTCAAATATATGAGGCCACTCTTGTCTCATCTTCTCCTCAACCTCCCAGGTTGCTTCCTCACGACCATGCTTGCTCCATTGGACCATCACCAACGGAATAACCTTATTCCTCAGCTGCTTCTCCTTCCTATCCAGAATCTGCACTGGATATTCAACAAAGCTCAAGGTAGAATCTAGCTCTACTTCATCAGTCCTCAACACATGGGATGGATCTGGCTCATATTTTCTCAACATGGATACATGAAACACATCATGCTTCGCTGCTAACTCATCAGGCAACCTCAATCTATAAGCCAACTGTCCAATCCTCTCAACATTCTCAAAGGGACCAACGAATCTTGGAGCCAACTTACCCTTCATTCTGAATCTCATCACACTCTTGAAAGGAGAAACTTTGAGAAACACTCGATCACCAACTTAAAATTCTAGAGGTCGGCGTCTCTTATTAGCATAGCTAGCATGTCGATCTTGAGCAGCTTTCATCCTACTCCGAATCAACTCAATCTGATCCTTCATGTGCTGCACAAACTCAGGAGTAGACAACTGATTCTCACCAACCTCTTCCCAGCAGATAGGTGATCTACACTTACGACCATACAACGCTTCGAAAGGGACCATCCCAATAGTCACTTGGTAGCTGTTGTTATAAGAAAACTCCACTAAGGACAAGGAATCCTGCCAGCCACCACTGAAATCCAAACCTCTCGCAGCATATCTTCTAAAATCTGAATGGTCCTCTCAGATTGACCATCGGTCTGTGGGTGATAGGCTATACTCATAGCCAATCTCGAACCCATCGCTGCCTGCAAGCTCTTCCAGAATCGCGAAGTGAATCTTGGATCTCTATCAGACACTATCGAAACCGGCACTCCATGCAATCTCACTTCATGGTCAATGTACAGTCGCGCCATCTTCTTCATCGAACACCTCACATCATAGGGAATGAAATGGGCTGACTTCGACAATCTATCAATCACAACCCAAACAGCATCACATCCCCTACTTGATCGAGGCAAATGCATCACAAAATCCATGGCAATGTGCTCCCAATAACATTGAGGCACTTCTAGACTCTGTAGCAATCCACCAGGTCTCATCCTCTCGGCCTTGACCTGTTGACAATTCAAACAACGAGCTACAAATCCAGTGATGTCATCCTCATGACTTCCCACCAATAGTGAGACTTCAAATCATGATACATCTTTCTCTCGCCCGGATGCACACTGTATCGACTACAATGAGCTTCATTCAAGATGGCTTCCTTCAAATCAATCAAATTCGGAACCACCAATCTACCTCAAAAACTCAAGCACCCATCAGAAGTAACAGAAAAATCCTCAGACTAACCATTCTGAGCCTTAATCTTCAACTCATGAACATACAGATCAGTCCTCTGCGCTGCTCTAATGTCTGCTACAATCTGTGGTTCAACTTGAAAAGAAGAAACCACAAAGTACTGATCACTCGACTGAAAACGTCACCCCGAAGTCCCCAAATCCTCGTGGACTTTGGATATTCTCATCGACGTCAACATCGTAGGTTGGGCTTTCCTACTCAAAGCATCGGCCCCTAAATTCATCCGCCCAGGCTGATAATGAATCTCGCACTCAAAATCCTTCAGCAACTCCATCCAGCGGCGTTGCCTCATATTCAAATCCGACTGCATGAAGATGTACTTCAAACTCTTGTGGTCGGTGTACACCACTGATAATGAATCTCGCACTCAAAATCCTTCAGCAACTCCATCCAGCGGCGTTGCCTCATATTCAAATCCGACTGCATGAAGATGTACTTCAAACTCTTGTGGTCGGTGTACACCACAAATTGTTCTCCGTACAAATAGTGACGCCAAATATTCAAGGCAAACACTATCGCATCCAACTCAAGATCAATGAACGAATATCTCGTCTCATGGGGCTTCAACTGTCGAGACGCATAGGCTATCACATACCTGTTCTGCATCAACACGCATCGTAAACCACTCAGAGAAGCATTAGAGCAAACCATAGAACCTTCAGAACTAGAAGGCAAAGCTAACACAGGAGCAGTAGTCAACTTCTCCTTAAGCAACTGGAAACTAGACTCACACTCATCAGTCCAAACAAACTTCCTATCTTTCTGGTTCACTGAGTCATTGGCCTAGCTATCGAAGAGAACTTCTCAATGAAACGCCTATAATAGCCAGCCAAACCCAAGAAACTACGGATCTCAGAAACATTCCTAGGTCGCTCCCAGTTAAGAACTGCTTCGACCTTACTCGGATCCACGGAAATTCCTTGCGCTGAAATTACATGACCCAAAAAGACAACTCTATCCAGCCAAAATTCACACTTGCTGAACTTCGCATACAGCTGTGAGTCTCTCAGTTTCTGCAAAACCAATCTCAAGTGCTCTTTATGCTCTATGAAGTTCTTCGAATACACCAGGATGTCATCTATGAAGACAATCACAAAATGATCGATATACTCACTGAAGACGCGATTCATAAAATCCATGAAGACAGCAGGAGTATTCGTCAATCCGAAAGGCATCACCAAAAACTCATAATGCCCATATCTAGTCCTGAAAGCCGGCTTCGCCACATCAGCGTCTCTGATCCGCAACTGATGATACCCTGATCGCAGATCAATCTTAGAGTATACAGCAGATCCCTGCAACTGGTCAAACAAGTCATCAATCCTCGGCAACGGATACTTGTTCTTAATCGTCGTTTTGTTCAACTGCCGAAAATCCACACACTTCCTCATAGATCCATCATTCTTCTTCACAAAAAGAATTGGAGCTCCCCAGGGCGACATACTCGGTCTAATGAAGCCCTTCTCTAACAGATCACGCAACTGCTCCTTGAGTTCCTTCAACTCAGCTGGCGCCAATCGATAAAGAGCTCTAGAAATCGGGGCTTTTCCTGGCACCAACTCTATACTGAAATCAATCTCTCGTCTCGGAGGGAATCCAGGAATCTCATCCGAAACACATCAAGAAACTCTCGAGCAATCGGAACATCGCTCAACTCTACTCGTGATACTCGGGAAACATCCAAGGCATAAATCATAAACCCTGAATTCTCTAGCGACAACAAACTAAACATCTCCATGGCAGATACAAAAGGAATCTTAGGTCGCGAATCAGCACCATAGAAATCCTATTTATCTCCAAATTCAGGCCTAAATCTCACTACCCCATGGAAACAATCCACTGTCGCTCTATAACTGGACAGCACATCCATTCCCAAAATACAATCAAAATCTCTAATTCCCAAAACAATCAGATTGGTCACCAACACATGCTCATCAAACCTAAGAACACAATCCAACTCCATGGCAGATACAAAAGGAATCTTAGGTCGCGAATCAGCACCATAGAAATCCTATTTATCTCCAAATTCAGGCCTAAATCTCACTACCCCATGGAAACAATCCACTGTCGCTCTATAACTGGACAGCACATCCATTCCCAAAATACAATCAAAATCTCTAATTCCCAAAACAATCAGATTGGTCACCAACACATGCTCATCAAACCTAAGAACACAATCCAACACCACCTCACGGGACAACAAACTCACGCCAGCAGCGGTAGATACAAAGACAACATCACACAGTGGGAAAGAACTCAACCCACACTCATACACAAACAACTCTGAAATAAAGGAGTGTGATGCTCCAGTATCAAACAAAACTCGTGCAGGGAAATCAAAGATAGCACAAGTACCTGCGAGAATCCTCTCAGGCATCTCAGCGGCTTTCTCACTCGTCAAGGCGTTCACCTGAGCCTACTACGGTCCCGAAAACTGAGGTCTCAAAGGTCCACCGAACCTAGACGATTCCCGGGTTGGAAACCTGATCGTTGGGACTGAGCAAAAGTAACTGTCTCTGCTGCGAAGAACCACCAGCAGAACCTTGCTGTGACTGATTCACTGACTGTCCTCCCACCGGACACACTCGAGAAAAATGTCCAGGCTGCCCACAGTTATGGCAAAGGCCCTGAACTCCACGACACTGCGAAGTCATATGACGACCTCCACACTGTCCACAAGTAACTCCTCCTCCGGAGCCACTGCCGCCAGAACTCACTGAACCAGAAGAACTCGAGTTCGAACGCTTCTTAAACTGTTTCCCTCAGGGCTTGAACCTCTGACGATTCAACTGTTGTGGCACTTGAGGAGTTTGGAAAGAAGGCATCAATTCCGGCACGGGTTGAAAAGTACGTCCAGCTATCGGCTGCACCTGATTCTGCACCTCCATCAGACTCTCCTCAATGTCCACTGCTCTATCCACAGCCTCATCATACGTCGCAGGGGAACCAGCTAACACCATTCGGAACAACTCGGGCCTCAACCCTCTCAGAAACTTGTTCCTCTTCGTCCTCTCCTGGTTCGCAACATGGGGAACATGCGACAACAACGAAGAAAACTGTCTGGCATACTAGGCCACCCTCAAGTTCCCTTGCTTCAGATTATCGAACTCCCTCTCACGGTTGTTGTGGAAAGACTCAGGGGTATAATCCTGTCGAAAAGCTGCACAGAAGCTCTCCCACGAAATCACAACTCCAGTCTCTCTCATGACACGAGAAGTACCCTTCCACCAGCGTTGCGCATGCTCTTTCAACTGCAACACTTCTAACTTCAGTCTCCGCTCTTGCAAGTACTCCACAGCGTCAAACAACTCTTCCATGTGCTCAAGCCAGCCTTCATCCAACAGACCAGCCTCAACACCAGTAAACGTCGGGGGATTTATCCTCTGGAACCTAGCCAACACTAGCTCCATCTCTCCAATCTGTAGGGTCACATCATCACTTCTACCTCAGCCTGTCTACGTTGGCGACGCAAAGGGATACCCTGCTGCTCAACATCCTCATCACTGCCCGGGGCTCTAGACTCCTCATCTATCTGCCTAGAAATCCTACTCCTACCTCTCCTTGGCGGCATCTACCAAAACTCAGAGGTAAGAAAAACAAGCAGATATATCACAAAGGCAAATAATCTGATCACACAATCACAGAGTCAGTCAACAATCAAAACTTCAAACTCTGTGCCTAGACTCAAGTGTGATCAAAAGAAAATGAGCTTATCCCAGTTTAAGCTCTGATACAAAAAATGTCAGGCCACGTGCTCTAATACAACCATTAGTCACAAATATGCGGAAGCATCATGAAAATATGGGCTAAAAATTTTCAAATAAGGGCCTGATCCAATATCATTTCAAAATACATCATACTTAAAATAGAGTTTAGTTCAAAACGCAACAACAATAGGTAATCAAACAAACTCAAATAACCGATCCCCAGATTACATAGAAACTCAGGGCATCCCCTGGTTCAATACATAACGTAAATACACTGGGACTCAACCAAACGGGGATCTACTAGCTGAAACTCCACTATGCCCAGCCAGATTACCTGTGGCTCCTGCAATGGGTAACACAAACCCAAAACGCAAAAGCAGGAAAAGGAAATAAGAGGTCAAATCTCAGTACGAAGAGCACAATAAAAGCATAAATCATATTAGACAATGCAATAATTCTATCGTGCAATGCATGTAAGGGCTACCAAGAACCATCGGTAGGCAAATAGAACAGCACAACGACTCAGCTGTGCAAATCTCATCAATCATCATCATCTTGTGATATTCGGTACGATGACTCAGCCGACCATCACAAGGCAGTGTGGTATTCAGGCACAACGACTCAGCTGGCCACCACATCAAAACAGCGTTGGTCCTTTCAGGCACGATGACTCAACCGGCCGATCACAACGTCTCAATGGGAATTCAGCTTTCAAAAAGGATCAGGCTCAATATGTATGCGTGAATGCACAACAGGCTCATGCTTAATCAATGCATAACATCACACGCACATAACAGATATGAGCACAATCAAAACAGCGTTGGTCCTTTCAGGCACGATGACTCAACCGGCCGATCACAACGTCTCAATGGGAATTCAGCTTTCAAAAAGGATCAGGCTCAATATGTATGCGTGAATGCACAACAGGCTCATGCTTAATCAATGCATAACATCACACGCACATAACAGATATGAGCACAATCACTCAGCAGCCAATACAAACACAGCAGTTAATACACGAAAGAAATATTCCCAAAGCTGATATCGAAGACTGCTTAATATATAGCTCAATTCGTACCTCAAACCTCAACAGATCTCACCACAACAAGAAGGGCGCAGCAACCAAATCAAGTCTACTGGCCAAGAAACTCCACGAAAACTCAGCAGAAGCTACTACAATCTCGAATCCAAAGCTGTTAAAGAACAGAAGAACTACTGGTCCACAATCGCGAAGACACTCAAGCACACAACAACTTCGCGCTCCTCAAATACAGCGACTCCAGTCTCCAAACTGGTACTAGTCGAAAGCCCTAGAGAAGACGAGCTCAGCGCTACCAATCTTGCGACAAACGACGGCGACAAACGACGACAATCGAAGGAAATAGGGTTCGAATGAACAGTAGCAATCGAGGGTTCATGGGGAAGAATATAAGGAATCTAAGGTTCGAAAATGCTCTAAGTGTCGATCAGCACTTGCATTAAATCCCCAGTCAAAGCTACAACAGAAGTCATCGACGACTAATTCAGATCTTGGTACAAAATAGCTTTCATTCTAAGGCAGAAGTCTCTCTCAACTGGCCTCAAATCAGACTTTGCTACTCTCTACTAACGCAACAGCAAACGACGTCGCGCTAACTTATCAAAACGACATAGAATCAAGTCTCGCTAGCTCTCCTCAGATCTTGGTCACTGCTGAATTCATCAATCAGCACCGTTGACATCTGAACGACTCTGGACAACTAACCATCACTGACTTCCTCATGCGAAAACTCACATCTGTTCACGCCTACTAACAGATCCCTCTATCTAACGACACTTCTAAAAACACACTACGACGTCGCATTACATCCAGAAAAGCCACATCTGACCAGCGCTCAAAACGACAGCGTTTCACTCCCTGCTTGTGACAACTCACGCAAACACACCAGGACACATCTGAGCATCCAGATTTTGCTCAAAACTGAAATTCTAAAAATCACTAAATCCTCAAATCTGAAAACCCGATACTCAGAAACTCAATTAGCTAATTCAAAAGCAAAATCTGATTAGCTAAAAATCGTACTTAGCAAATTCTAGTCCTCACAATTTTAAAGTCAAAATTGGTTTTAAATTAGTCAAAATTGATTTTGATTTGGTCAAAACATTATCCCTTTGATTTCTAAGTCAAAAATGAATTGAAATCAGTCAAAATTAGAATGTGTTAGATATTTTAAGGAATTGTTATAAGTCATGGGCTAAGTTAAGGTTGATGTATAAGTCTATAAGTAGTGGGTCAGGCTCCTGAACCAGTCCTTGATCGAAGTAGAAAATGTATAAGCCCGTAAATGTATATTTAATTATATATGTTGTAGTTTATGTACGTAAATGTTTTAAAGGAAATGATTAATTATACATTGATGGGCTAAGCCTTTTAAATTTTATGATTTTAAGAAATGCACGCATCATGAGAGTTTATGAAACGAATAGGCATGTCTCTTTTTAAGATAGAACCCGAGGGATTTAAGTGATGTGAAAAAGTTGATGGGAGCTAGCCGGGTAGTTGGGCCCGAGGATCCCCTGTTTTAATGTATGATTATGAGCCTATGGATCCATGTGATCACGACATGGTGAAGTGGCAAGCCTAGAGGTGTGACGGATGTACGTTGGTTTTTCAACTGATCAGTCACACGCCCGCTCGCATTCACTGATATGACTGATACGTTTTTCATGTTATGTTATGTCATGCCTTATGTGTGTATATGTTAAGCATGATATGAAATGTATGAAGCAATGTTTTAAGATCATGCACGCATTCATGTTTTAACGTTATTTTATTACAAGTATGTGCTTGCATGCGATTTTATTAGCATGTACTTTTTCATGATATAAGATAGAGCATGCTGAGCATCTAGGCTCACTAGGTTTAAATGATGCAGGTGATGACCCTGCTGAGTACACCCCGACTGGCGGTGAGGACATCTGAGCGCCTGCTGTAGCAGTAGCCCTTGACCGCAGCGATGTTATTCTTTGTGATGATACATTTTTAGTATGATGGTTTTAAACACGTTCAATTCCAGTATATTTACTCAGTTGGTTTTTAACAGTACGGATGTCTTGACGTTTTTAAATATTTCGTTATTTATGTTTAAAGTATTGTTGAGCAAATGGTTTAGAAATGTTTTAAAAAGGGAACGAGCCATACTTTCAGTTTATGTTTTCCGCACATGTTTTAAACAAAAAAAATTTCTATAGTTTGGTTCGTTTCAGTTGGTATCAAAGCGATGGTTCTGGTGGGTTACTAGCCTGCTGCGTGGAGCTCATAAGTCGTACTACCAGTCTGTGAGTTTTACTATTTTATTATTTATGTTTATGATTGCTTGCTGCATGTTTTAGTAATGTATGAGTTTTGACCATAGAGTTTTAAAAAAAAATAGACGCTTAGTCATGCACTTAGATTTACGTGAAAAAAGGGAACGAGCCATACTTTCAGTTTATGTTTTCCGCACATGTTTTAAACAAAAAAAATTTCTATAGTTTGGTTCGTTTCAGTTGGTATCAAAGCGATGGTTCTGGTGGGTTACTAGCCTGCTGCGTGGAGCTCATAAGTCGTACTACCAGTCTGTGAGTTTTACTATTTTATTATTTATGTTTATGATTGCTTGCTGCATGTTTTAGTAATGTATGAGTTTTGACCATAGAGTTTTAAAAAAAAATAGACGCTTAGTCATGCACTTAGATTTACGTGATAAGATTTTGGTATATCAGAATGCCTCCCATACGTGATAGGACCCATCAGGATGATGCTACGCCTCCTCCTCCTCCCCCAACACACCAGTTGACTCCATATGAGAGAGCTAGCGTGAATATGCTAGCCGGGATTACTAGGCTGCTGGAGCGTCAGTCGGAGCGACCCTGGAAGTTGCATGAGGAGGATGTTGCTGAGAGGTTCCACAAGCATGGACCTAATGAGTTTTCCAGGACCATCGATCCACTTGTTGCTGAGGAGTGGATCCGATCTATGGAGACCATCTATGATTATATGGGTCTCTCGGACGCGGACAAGGTCCGTTGTGCTATCTTTGTGCTGAAGGCGATGCTGCTCTGTGGTGGAAGGGCGCAGTGGTTGGTCTATTCTTGGAAAGCCTCTCATGGAAGGAATTCAAAAAGGTCTTCTTCGAGAAGTATTTTACTGTGGATGCCCGAAGCCAGCTTATTCGAGAGTTCATGAGTCTCCGCCAGGGATACAATTCTGTTGCTGAGTATGTTAGACAGTTTGAGCGAGGGTGTACTTTTGTGCCCTCGATTGCTACTGTGGAGAGCGAGAAGCTGCGGCAGTGTACTGATGGACTGCGACCCTACATCCGCACGATGTCAATATGGCGGACGTGGCTACTTATATGGAAGCGATGAATAGGGCATACCGGTCTGAGAGAGGCTGGAAGAACATGAGGGAGGACTCTTCCAGAGGAAGCGTCAGATGCAGCTGCCCGTCAGGGGTCAGTCTTCGCAGCCAGCAGCGAAGAGACCATTTCAGGGGCCTCCTAAGGGGCCCAACTCCTCAGGGGCAGCAGCAGCAGAGACCGCAGAGGCCACAGCAGCAGGGGACCAGCGCCCCTAGACCTGGAGGGTTCCCAGTCTGCAAAGAGTGCAATAAGCAGCATTCAGGACCTTGCATGGCTGGATATGGCAGGTGCTTTCACTACAAGGAGCCATGGCATATTTCTGGGGATTTCCCTAAGAGGAGACAGATCACAGGTCGTGTTTTTGTGATGCAAGCAGAGGCTGCAGATCCGAACATGACAATGCTCACAGGTATTCCGCTTTAGATTTCCGTACTTGTTATGTTGCTATCTTGGTGTTTTAGAATTGCATGCTAGATAGAGAACTGCTAAGAAATTCGTTGCCTTAGTTGCTAAGTAATATAAGTGAGAACCGTAGGACTTCTAGGACTTGATTTGAAACTGTGACGGATAGGACTAGCGAACTTAGAAATGTTTTAGGTATCTAAACTGCTTTTTGGGATTTAGTATGCCGTAAACGCGTACCGGTGTGACGTTTCTGTTTCAGGCAAGATTCGTGTGCTAGGTGTCACTACACTCGCTTTGTAGACTCAGGGGCGACCCACTCGTTTATTTCGAGTGTGTTCACACAGAGGATGTGTATTGTTCCGAAGGATGTGGGAGTATCTCTCGTCATGACGGTTCCGTCAGGAGAGGAGTTGACGAAGATCAGCGTCGTGCAGAAATTGACGATGATGTTTTAGGATCATGCGATCAAAGCGGATTTGGTAGTTTTGCCGATGTCAGGATTCGACCTCTTCCTAAGCATGGATTGGTTGACGGAGTTTGGAGCGGTGATCGATTTCCAGCGGAGGTCAGTGACTATCAGGCCGCCAGGGCAGGAGACCTTATTATTTGAGGCAGCGAGGAGGCCACGGAAGCCCATGTTTATATCTTTCTGCAGGCCAGAAATCTAGTTGAGCTCGGATGTCAGGCGTTCTTGGCCAGTGTTACCGCTTCAAGACATTCAGCTGGCCCTTCACTATCTGATGTGGAGGTAGTCAGGGATTTTGTAGATGTCTTCCCTGATGATGTGGTGGGAGTTCCATCGGAGCGAGAGGTGGAGTTTTCGATTGAACTGATTCCAGAGACAGTGCCTATCTCTAAGGCACCTTATCGATTAGCTCCTACCAAGATGAAGGAGCTCAAGGAGCAGATTCAGGAGTTGCTCGACAAGGGGCTCATTCGCCCTAGCTTTTCTCCATGGGGCACGCTAGTGTTGTTTGTGAAGAAGAAGGATGGTAGCATGAGATTGTGCATCGACTACCGGGAGCTAAACAGAGTCACAGTGAAGAATAAGTACCCACACCCGAGGATTGAGGATTTATTTGATCAGTTGTAGGGAGCTTCGGTGTTCTCGAAGATTGATTTAAGATCTGGCTATCATCAGCTGAGAGTTATAGAGGAGGACGTGTCCAAGACTGATTTTAGGACACGCTACGGCCACTACGAGTTCTTGGTGATGTCGTTTGGCCTGACGAATGCCCCAGCGATTTTCATGGATCTGATGAACAAGGTATTCGGACAGTACTTAGACCAGTTCATCATAGTTTTCATCGACGATATTCTGGTTTATTCGAGGAGCTTAGAGGAGCATAGGCAGCACTTGAAGACGGATTTTCAGACTTTGAGAGAGCATAGATTGTATGCCAAGTTCAGCAAGTGCGAGTTCTGGCTGGAGCAGGTGTCATTCTTGGTTCATATTGTATCAAGAGATGGGATTTCAGTTGACCAAGGTGGAGGTAGTGTAGAACTGGGGGATTCCAAGGAATGCAGCGGAGATTCACAGTTTCTTGGGCTTGGCAGGTTATTATCGCAAATTTATCAAGGGATTCTCTTTGATTTCAGTGCCCTTGACAGCCCTGACCAAGAAGAATGCGAAGTATGTGTGGAGTCCCGAGTGTCAGAGGAGCTTTGATCAGCTGAAGGAGGCCCTTACCTCAGCACCAGTATTAGCTATGCCAGTGGACCACGATGAGTTTGTGATTTATACAGATGCTTCTCTGAGAGGTTTGGGTGTAGTTCTGATGCAGGGATGTAAGGTTATTGCATATGCGTCGAGGCAGCTGAAGAGTTATGAGCAGAACTATCTGACGCATGATTTGGAGCTTGCAGCTATATTGTTTGCGTTGAAGATTTGGAGACACTACTTGTACGGCGAGAAGTGTCAGATATTCACCGACCACAAGAGCCTCAAGTACTTCTTCACCCAGAAGGAGCTGAACATGAGGCAGCGCAGATGGTTAGAGTTGGTGAAGACTATGACTATGATTACCTACCATCCGGGTAAAGATAATGTGGTGGCAGACGTTTTGAGCCGGAAGACTGCAGTAGTGGCTTGTTTGTCAGTCGAAAGGCCACTACAGGCTGAGATAGAGAGGTTTGGACTAGAGTTTTATTCAGGAGGCTGCGCATCGAGTTTTAAAAGCAGTTCACCCAACTCTTCAAGAGCGGATTTGTAACGCCCCAAAATCCATAGGACCCCATTTATACATTTTATTGATTTCATGGGCCAAATTTGTAATTTTAAATGTTATGTATTTGCTGATTTTGTTATGTTAGCAAGTAGGATGCGCTGCGGCTGGTACCAGCAGGTGGCTCCAAAGAGTGATGCACGAGCTGGTTATAAAGCGATTGAAAAATATTTTAAGGAGGTGAAATGATTTCTTTTGGAGAAGGTTTGGTACTTTACAAATTTAAAATGATATGAAGGGAATTTTACCAAATTTTAGAAGTGTGTCATGCTTGATTTCACAAGTAGCTCGCCACTAATCCCTTCGGTATTTAAACCTGTTTTTAAAGAAAGATCTTGATCATTTTCAAAGAAATTCTCCAGTGTTCTTCAAAATATTTCCAGAAGAGTTCGTGCGTTGCTCATGGGAAGAATTCTGCAGGGACTTGCTGCTGTTGCAAAGCTACGGTTAAGGCAAGTAAAAGCTGTTTCTTGACTCACCATTTAAAGCATATATTCATGTTTTTGAGTCTTCTTGCCTATATGTTATTGTAGGTTTCGAAGTTCATGTTTTAAAGTAGTGGCGTGTTTGTCAGTTGAGAGGCCACCACAGGCAGAGATTTCGGTCTGGAGCTCTACTCAGGGGGCTGTGCGCCGATTTTAGTAGCGCTCACTATTCAGTCGACTCTTCGAGAGCGTATTAGAGAGGGGCATGCCTCCGATGAGCGGTTACAGCAGTGGAGATAGCGTGAAGAGGATAGAGGGTGAGGTCTGTACACAGTTGAGGATGGGATAGTCCATTTCAGGGGTCGTATGTGGGTGCCGAGTACTGGGCAGTTGAGAGCCGAGATCTTATCTGAGGCTCATGCATCGACGTACTCCATCCACCCAGGGAGTACGAAGATGTACAGATATTTGCAGATGTTGTATTGATGGCCGGGGATGAAGAAGGACATTGGGAGATTCGTGTTTGAGTTCTTGACTTGTCAGCAGGTCAAGGCAAAACATCAGCGACCGGCAGGGTTGTTGCAGCCACTCCCTATTCCTAAGTGGAAGTGGGAGCATATTATGATGGATTTTGTGGTTGGATTGCCCAAGAGTCCCAGAGGATACACGGCTATATGGGTGATTGTGCAGAATCACCAAGTCGGCGCATTTCTTACCGGTGAAGACTACTTCACCCTGACGCAGTACGAAGAGCTATACATTAGAGAGATTGTCAAACTGCATGTTGTACCAGTCTCTATAGTGTCGGACAGAGACACCAGATTTACGTCTGCGTTCTGGAGGAGCTTACATGCCGCCTTGGGGAATAGATTGTCGTTCAATACAACTTTTCATCCACAGACAGACGGACAGTCAGAGAGGGTCATCCAGATTCTGGAGGATTTGCTGAGAGCTTGCTTGATTGATTTCCAGGGTACGTGGGAATCAAGATTGCCGTTGGTGGAGTTCACATACAACAACAACTTTCAGGAATCGATTGGGATGGCTCCATATGAGGCGCTGTACGGGAGGAGGCGCCGATCTCCCGTGCACTGGGATGAGATTGGAGAGAGAGTGCTGACTGGGCCGGAGTTAGTACAGCAGACAGTGGATATTGTGACGAGGATTCGGGATCGGATGAGGACAGCTCAGAGTTGTCAGAAGAGTTATGCCGATCAGAGACGATGAGATCTGGAGCTAGCTGTGGGAGATCATGTGTTTGTGAGGATATCGCCCATGAAGGGCGTGATGCGCTTTGGCCGGATAGGCAAGCTCAGTCCGAGGTTTATTGGGCCATTCGAGATTTTGGAGAGGGTTGGTACTCTGGCATACCGAGTAGCGTTACCACCCAGCTTATCAGCTGTTCGTAATGTCTTCCATATCTCGATGCTGCGGAAGTATGTTCCGAACCCGTCTCATGTTTTGGATTTTGAGCCGCTCCAGTTGGCGTCGGATTTATCTTTTGAGGAGCGACCACTGCATATTCTAGCTAGGGAGGAGCGCAGGCTGAGAGCGTGGAGTATTCCTATGGTCAAGGTCCGGTGGCAGAATCACTCGGAGGATGAAGCTACCTGGGAGACTGAGGTCGATATGCGGACGCGCTACCCGGAGTTATTTGGTACGTACTCAATTTTGGGGAAAAAATTCCTACAAGGGGGAGAGTTTTAACGCCTAGAAATTTCTAACTACGTAGAAATGAGTGCATGACTAGTGGGAAAATAATTTTAGATGATTACATGCCATCTTATATGATTTTTTATGATTTTATGTTGCATAGTGTCATTGTCTTGTTTTTCAGCCTGTTTGAGTTACGGACGTGTGGGCGAGATTTGGGTCGACCGGAAATAAATAATTTGAGATTTTTAAGTTATTAGATTTTTTAAGAATAAATTTGCTTTATTTTAAGCAACAATTTCAGAAAATGAGGACTTTTACTAGTATTTTTGAGGGAAACCCATTTTTCGAATATACGGGATGTTTTATTGAATTTAAAGGTGCTTTAAAATTTGGGGAGGCTTTAATTTCGAAAATTAGCCATTTTCAATGGCAAGTCAAAGTTAATTATCTTTTCAATTAAATGGAGGGGAAATCATGTCATTTTTCATCCATTTTCTTAATTAAATCAATAAGGTCATTTGTGTCACACTATATTCTTTCATAACACAAATTAATCACAAAACCTAGCCTCCGAAGAACACAACCAGTCGTCCCATCCCTTCCCCTCAAGCTCATAATTTCGAAAATTTCCATTCCTTGGCGAAGCTTGGTGATCCAAAGCCGGTCGTGCCCCGATCTCGTGTCTACAACGTCGGTAACTCGCAGATCCACCTTCTCTACGAATCAGGCATGTTACATCTTTTTCATTTTCTCACCATTTAAGCCGTAGTAATCTGTTTGAACAAAATTATTCATGAATTTTATGTGTTTAATTCTTATCTATACATCCTTGCTTGAGTTCATGCATGTCACGCAACTTTCCTCATGTTTTTGGCTTTGATCTTGTATTGCTCGATTAGTGAAAGGTCCAGGGGTCATGACTCATGGCTAGATAGTCGAGTGAGGGTCCTAGAGTGGGCTAGATATGGTCCATAGAGAGGAGAAAATCGGGGCTGGACGATAGAGGAACCAAAGTGGTGCGGTCGGCCTCTTGCGGCGCGCGACGCACGTCGCCTGTTGTGAGTGTCGTTCGAACCGCGTGGTGCATGGCTTCGACCAGGGCTTGTATGGTTAGAACCGGATGGACCTGGGGTTGGTCCAGCCGATGGGCCTCAGGCCAGGGTGGCCGGAGCAGAGCGATCGGGCGGCGAGAGTGGCACGCTGTCGCATGGGGGCGGCACATGCATGGATGGGTAGGGTTTGGTGATGGGTTCGGTCTAATTGAACCGGTTTGGCTGGTTTGGTTGGATCGAATAGGTTCTTCTAGTCTCGAATAAAAAATGTTTTAATGCTGACCTGAGTTATTTATTTATGGACCAGTTATTTTTAATTTTAAGTCAAAGGTCCAATTTTAAAGAAAATAGCCAGATGTGTTAAATTGCGTCAATTTTAATTGAGTTGGATGTTTATTTTAAGTTTCTAGTCAAATTGGGGTCTTTTTATTTTAATTAAGTCAAAATTGAGTAGATTTTAATTTGGTCAAAATCGATCTTTTGGTCAAAATTGGCTACTTGAGTCAAAATCGATTAAGTTGTCATTTTAAAAGTAAAAATTGATTTAAATCAATTTTAAATTCAAAATTGGTTTTAAATTAGTCAAAATTGATTTAGATTTAGTCAAAACATTAGCCCTTTGATTTCTAAAGTCAAAATTGAATTGAAATCAGTCAAAATTAGAATGTGCTAGAAATTTTAAGGAATTCGTATAAGTCATGGGATAAGTTAAGGTTGATGTATAAGTCTAGAAGTCGTAATCCAGACTTCTGAACCAGTCCTTGACTGAATTAGAAAATGTAAAAGCCCGTAAATGTATATTTAATTATATATATAGTAGTCTATGTACGTAAATGTTTTAAAGGAAAGGATTAAATATACATTGATGGGCTAAGCCTTTTAATTTCATGATTTTAAGAAATGCATGCATCATGAGATTTTATGAAACGATCAGGCATGTCTCTTTTTAGGATAAACCCGGGGGATTGAAGTCATATGTCAAAGTTTAATGATGGGACTAGTCGAGTAGTCGGGCCCGGAGATCCCCTGTTTTATGTATGATTATGAGCCTATGGATCCATGTGAGCACGACATGGTGTAGTGGCAAACCTAGAGATGTAAGGGATCCCGAGGTAAGGTCGGGTGAAACGTACCACCACGTACGTTGGTTTTTTGACTGATCAGTCACACGCCCGCTCGTATTCACTGATACGACTCATACGTTTTTCATGTTATGTTATGTCATGCCTTATGTATGTATATGTTATGCATGATATGAAATGTATGAAGCAATGTTTTAAGATCATGCACGCATTCATGTTTTAACGTTATTTTATTACAAGTATGTGCTTGCATGCGATTTTATTAGCATGTACTTTGTTATGATATAAGATAGAGCATGCTGAGCCTCTAGGCTCGCTAGGTGTAAATGGTGCAGGTGATGACCCCACTGAGTACACCCCGACTGGCGGTGAGGACATCTGAGCGTCTGCTGCAGCAGTACCTTGTGACCGTAGCGATGTTATTCTTTGTGATGATACATTTTTAGTATGATGGTTTTAAACTTCAGTTCCAGAATTTTTTTACTCATTTGGCTTTTAACAGTATGGATGTCTTGACGTTTTTAAATATTTCGTTATTTATTTTAAAGTATTATTGAAAAAATGGTTTAGAAATGTTTTAAAAAGGGAACGAGCCATACTTTCAGTGAATTTTTCTGCACATGTTTTTAAAAAAAATTTCTAGAGTCTGGTCATATAGAGTTTCAATAGTTGTAATATCGAATTTTGTAATCGAAAACTATTTCTTGTATTCCAAATCTGCTTTAATGTTCACTTTTTGGCGCCAACCGTTTACGTTCAGTTTTTTTGTAAGGGAATACATCTTACAATATTTCGCGTTTAGTCCTTTTATTCCTCTAGATTATTTCTTTACTCCACTCCGTTGATTCCCATGGGTTTGGGCGTCACAGATCGATTCATCCATGTGCCCTTCGCCAAGAAGCCTGCCAGGAGCCGCTCATTGTCTATGTAACATCTTGGCATCGGCGATCACTCCCCGTCATCTTTTGAGCTCTGGGCGTCACAATTAAAAATTTTGATATCTCACAATAAGATTCCTATATTTTCAAGAGGAATACGACATCTGGAAGATCCGGATGCAGGCGTACCTAGCAGCACAAGACGACGACATGTGGTTCGTGATAACTAACGAAGCAATGCAAATAATGAAAATGAATACTGCTGTGGTGATAACTGACAGTGCGCCTCAGTGGATCGAGAAACCTAGACTGGAGTGGACCTCTGAGGACAAGAAGAAAGCAAATCTGGATAATGTCGCTATAAATATATTATACAAGATGCTAGACAACAACATATTTACCAAGATCCAGACATGCACAACTGGAAAAGAGATCTGGGAAAGTTGACCCAGATTTGTGAGGGCAATGAAGAACTAAAGAGAACAAGTTGACTGTGACCCTACAAAAATTTGAACTAATCAAGATGAAGCCCGAGGAGACTGTGGCCGAATTTTATGAACGGTTTAGCTCATTGGTGATTGAGGTAGCCATATTGGGCAAATACTACACCAACAGGGAGTTGGCCCTGAAATTGATGCGCGCACTTCCCAAGGAGTGGGATGTGAAAACTATGGCTATGCGAGAGTCGAAAGACCTGAACAAAATGAAGTTGCACGACTTGTTTGCCAATCTAAAGGCCTACGAGTTCGATCTAGAAACGAGAGCAGAGTCTGAGCCGTACACTTCGCAACCAACCAGAGCTCTCGCTGCTCAAGAACAAAGTCCATGTTCTACAAGAAGCAGATCGGCAGAGGAGATGAGCAAGGACGCCATGGCCTTGTTCATCAAGAAATTTGGAAAATTTTATGCGGAAGCATAATACTAAACCCTCTTATTTTGATTCTCCCAAGAAAATTGTTAAACTCTCCTTCTGATGATAAATGCTATAACTATGGCAGGCCTGGTCACTTCATGGCTGATTGCAGGAAGCCAAGGATAGACGCAAAGAAGCGACCAGATCGCAGCGTCAACAAAGATAAAAATTAGAAGAAGCTCTACCGAAAGGGGATAACAGAGAAAGCAATGGTTGCTGAGGAGAATAAGAGTGCTTGGGCTGACTCAAATTCATAGGAATCCAGCTCTGGAACCTCCTCATCTAGAGAAAGCGAAGATGAAGTACAGTGTCTCATGGCCGATGACACTGAGAAGGTATTTGATTTTTCTAGTCCTGAATTCACAAGTGAGGACCTTGTTACCGCATTAAATGGTCCTAGAATACAAGAAGCTTTCTCAATCATTCGATGAAGTTAAAGCTGAAAGGGAGAGCTATGCAACAAACACTGAGCTGGTTAGCTCAAGAGATATGCAAGCTGCTCTAAGTAAGCTTGAAATTGAGAAGCAGGTCCGAAGATATGCCCAATTTGAGAAGCAGGTCCGAAGATATGCCCTGTGAAAACCAGCGACTGGATGGTATAATAAGCTCCTGAACTAGATCTTCTGCTTTGCTACAAAAACTGCATGAAGCTACAAAGCTATCTGGTGATAATATAGGATTGGGCTACAATAGCGATGAAGGCAGTACTGCAGAAACCAGTGGTATTCCAAGGCTGGAAAGGACAAAGTTTAAAACAATGAACTTTGTAAAATCTAGCAAGGAATAGCCTAAAGAGGCACAATCTGCTGAAATAATTATAGCAGCTGAGCCTACGATCTGGAAAGGAAGGTTTTGTGGGCTGGGGTATACAACTCATGAGAAGTCCTGGGAGAGCTGGTTACAGATGCGGGGTAAACCAAATTTGGTGGTATAAAACAAGTCCAGCCCTCTCGAACTTCGACGAAGGATAGGCAGTACATGCCTCCATATCGAAAGCCTAGAACGAATGGTTTGTATGCTGCATATCAAGCTCCATCCTGATCAAAGAACACACACGGGGCACACATGTACTTTGATCCACACACCGATAAATGGGTCAAGATTATCCACGTGTGGGGAAAAGTTCTAATAAAACCTGGACCCAAATGAATCAAATATCTTGGTTTATGATTGTAGGTACATCAGGTTTGAAATGGAGCAATCAACGTGGTATCTGGATAGCGGATGTGCAAGGCACATGAATGGAGATGCCAAGCTGCTCACGGACATAAAATATTGCAACGGACCTAAGATCACCTTTGCTAACAACTCTAACGGTAACACTGTGGATAATGGTAAGCTTACCCATGGTAATTTTACTGTCAACAATGTTCTCCTGGTTGAGAACTTGTGCTACAACTTGATAAGTATCAAACAGTTGTGCGACAGTAATTACTCTATTAAATTTCAAAAGCACACATGCACAGTTTTGAATCCGGAAGATCTGACCATACTGGTAAGATATCGATCTGGTAACACCTACAAAGTCGACTGGTCGGATCAACCGCATACAGAACAAACTTTCCTAGTAGCTGACTCTTCGAAGAGTTGGCTATGGCATAAGCTTATGAACCATCTGAATTTCAAAACTATTGCCAACCTGAGTAAGCGTGAGCTGGTTGTGGCTTTCCCAAGCTAAAATTTTCAAAAGACAAGATTTGCTCTGCCTATCAGTTGGGTAAACATTTGAAATCTACTTTCAAAACAAGAGGTAGTGATAAAACCTCACGTAAGCTGGATCTTTTACGCATCGATCTTTTTGGTCCAATACCCGTAACCAGCTTAGGGGGAATGAAAATACACCCTTGTAGTGGTCGATGATTTTTCAAAATTTACATGGGTGTTGTTTTTAAAAACAAAAGATCAAACTGTCGACCAGCTGATCAAACTTTTGAAACGGTTACACAACGAGCAATCTTGTAATGTCAACCAGATTAGGAGCGATAGAGTAACAGAGTTTTTAAATTTTAAAATATCCTCCTATCTGGATGAAATCGGAATCAAACATGAGTTGAGTGCAGTCAGAACACCTCAGCAGAACGGGTTAGCTGAGCGTCGAAATCGAACTTTAAAAAAGGCTGCTAGAACTATGATTGTTGATTCCGATATCTCAAATAAATTTTGGGCTGAAGCAGTAAACACCGTTTGCTATACTCAGAACAGATCAATGATAAACAAGCGACATGGAATCTAGAATGGCAAGAAACCTGAAATTTCATATTTCAGTGTGTTTGGATGCAGATGTTTTATCCATATTATTGGTAAAACATATTTAAGAGCATTTGATGTTAAATCTGATGCAGGTATCTTTCTGATACTCATCTGTAAGTAGAGCATATCGAGTCCTCAATAGCAGGACACTATCTGTCGAAGAATCAGCGCATGTGGTGTTTGATGAAACCAGTTTTAGATCAACATCAACGTCAAAGCTAAATGATATGTGCACTCGTCTGGAATCTACTAATATTTAGGAATCAAGTGACAATGAAGCACTTAACAGATGTCAAGCTGATGACCAGCATGCACGGGACAAGCCAATTACCAACGCAGACATACAAGATGTTGAGCAAGCTGGTAGAGATCATTCACCGGCTGATACGACAGACATAACAAGTGACCCTACAACAAGTGGTATTCCAGTGGATCCAGATGGGACATAGGGGGAACAACACGAATCGTCTACCTCATACAGACCAGGTCTTCGGTGGAATAGAAATCATCCATCCAAGCTGGTCATCGGTAATCCTACTGCACCAGTTAGGACACGAGGCCAGATGATAAACGAATATTTTAATTCCACTTTCATATTGCATATAGAGCCTAAAAAAATATAAGAGGCCTTCGCAGACCCAAGCTGGATAGAAGCAATGCAAGAAGAACTAGGACAATTCGAACGTAGTAAAGTATGGCTTCTAGTTCCTAGACCTGAGGACCAAAACGTTATAGGTACTAAATGGGTCTTTATGAATAATTTAGATGAACAAGGAAATGTAGTTCAAAACAAAGCCAGGCTGGTACGCAAGGATATAGGCAAGAAGAAGGAATAGATTTTGAAGAATCCTTTGCGCCCGTAGCCCGATTAGAAGCCATTAGAATCTTTCTTGCATATGCATCATTCAAAAACTTCAAAGTCTATCATATAGATGTCAAGAGTGCATTCTTAAATGGCATCCTGAATGAGGAAGTGCATGTTACACAACCTCCTGGCTTCGTTGATCATACCAGACCAGAATTTATGTACAAGCTTGACAAAGCATTTTATGGTATGAAACAAGCTCCCAGAGCTTGATATGATACTCTATCCGAGTTTTTAATAAATCATGATTTTGTTATTGGCTTTGTTGACAATAACATTGTTTAAATTTGTGAAAAATGATCATGTCTTGTTGGTACAGATATATGTTCATGATATTATCTTCGGATCTACTAAATACAAGCTTTGCGACAAATTTTCCAAGCTTATGCAGGATAAATTCGAGATGAGCATGATGGGAGAGCTGACGTTTTTCCTAGGACTACAAGTAAAGAATCTTGATGATGGCATATTCATCAATCAAGCTAATTATACCAAGGAACTTCTCAAGACGTTTGGTATGGAAAATTGTTCAGTAGCTGCTACTCCCATAAGTGCCTCCATCAAGCTAGATAAATACGAAGCTGGAACTGCCGTTGAGGTAACCATGTATCCCAAAGACTCAAGTTTAAATTTAATTGGCTATAGTAATGCGGATTATGCAGGGTGTAAGATTGATCGGCGCAGCACAAGTGGTACTTGTCAATTCTTGGGTGATTGACTAATTTCATGGTTTTGCAAGAAACAGACATCAATTGCCACATCCACCGCTGAGGCAGAGTACCTTGTAGCTGGAAGTTGTTGCTCTCAGATACTATGGATTAAACAAAAACTTCGGTACTATGGCGTTGATGCACAGGAAGCACCCATCTTTTGCGACAACACAAGTGCAATCGCGATTACTCAAAACCACGTCCTGCATTCCAGAACCAAGCACATTGACATACGACATTGTTCAAAAGAAAGATGTTCGGGCAGAGCATGTACCAACAAATCAGCAAGTAGCTGATATCTTCATCAAGTCTTTGCCATATGCTAAGTTTTCTTACTTTAGAAAAATTTTAGCTCTCTTGGATATGTCGTGATTATGTTCTGCATGCATACATTCAGGGGGAACAATCTAACTCAAACAGATGACTCAAAGGTCCGTTGTTTGTCTTCGAGCTGGTATGCGATATGGCCCAGCTTGAGGCATGTACAACATGATATTATCATGGTGTTTGAGTTATTTGTTTTTGTGCTGGTATATAGTAAATCGAACGGTTGAGATTTGGTTAGCGTTTAAAATTCATTTTAAATCGGACGGTCATCGTTTCTGGAATTTCAAATGTCGTTTTAACATGATGATGACACATGTCCAGAAAAATACTTCTCTCTTCCCCCTCGTACATAAAACGTCTCACTTTAATTTTTTATCTATGATTAAAAATTTCGTGCAATAGAGCAATCTAGCACACAGTTTAACTGCATTTTCGTGAAATCCTTTGCGTTTCTCAAAATTTACAATCCTTTACCATCAGAAAAGGCGTCCTCTCCATTTGTGAATTTCTGTAGGTTGAGTTTGAGTTTGTACTAGCTATGGAGCACACTGAGATGGCCCGCATGTTCCAGACCCTGGTGGACACAGGACTTGAAGGATTTTTGGCAGCATTCGGTTCCATATATGAGGCAACTGTGATTGAGTTCTTCGCTAACGCGAGAGTGATAGCGGAAACCATTGTAAGTTTCATCGCCAATGGTAAATTGGGAATGACGAAAGAGATCTTCGCTGAAGATTATGGGTTACCCACAGAGGGGGTGACAAGCTTCCTGGATGTACGGAAGGAGACTGTGGTAGAAATGAGAAAATAGTTTCTCTGGGTCTGATGTGCCATTCAGGGCACCCAGTAAGAAACTAAAAATGAATATGGAGTTTCGATTGCTACACGATATTTTGGCAAAGGCGTTATGTGCCAAGGCTGGGTCATTTGACATGGTAACAAGTGAAAAGTTTGATCTAATGGTGGCAATCTCTGCAGGATTGAAGGTAAAGTGGGGTCAAGTGCTGTTTCAGGTGCTGGTGAACATGTTAAACAATCCTAAGAGACAGTCCCAAGGGTTTGCGGTACAGGTAAGTGTTTTATTGGAAAAACTGGTGAAGGCTGATCTCGGGGATTCAGTCAAGTTGAACCCTCAAAAGGTGTTAACCAACAAGTCAGTGCAGACGTATATCAAGAAAAATCTGGATGTTAAACCAACTGGTGAATCAAGTAAACAGACAGAAGACACTGCAAGTAGAACAGAGGGTGGCCAGTATAACATAACCAAACCTGTGGAAATGCAAGTGGAGACGGGTTGAAAAGAAGAATAAAAAGGCAGCTAGTAAAAAGAAGAAGGTTGAAGAGCCAGCAGTGGAATAGAAGAAAAAGAAAGAAAAGGTAAAGAAGGTGATTGAACAGCAGTTAGTGGAGGCTGAGGGTCAAACTGTTCCCATGAAATCCAAGTCTAGGACCAGCTCAGATGAAGATTCGTGCACGCTGTGTCAGGTCCAGTTCTCTAATACATATATTAGAGACTCAAAAAGGACAATTACGTGGAAGCATTAAAATTTGGGCATAAAAAATTTTCGAATTGGGCCTGATTCAAAATATCATTCAAAATAAGTTCACAATCAAAATAAGGATTTAAACTCAAAATCCAACAACGACAGAAACAGGAAACAAGTATCAAATACAGATCCCCTCAAATAATGTAGGCACAGGACATCCCCTGTCTCGATATATCAATACATAAGTACATAATTGGGACTCAGAACGGGGATCTTCCAGCTGACACTCCACTCTGTCCAGCTGGATTACCTGTAGAACCTGCAAAGGCCAACACCGACCAAAGAAGCCCGAAAATAGGGAAAATAAATGAGGTCAAACCTCAGTACGAAGAGCACTCATAAAACAACAATTCATGAAACATGCAATATTTCAAGTCATGATATGCATGAGGGTACCAAAGAACATCGGTAATCAAGGCCAACAACTCAACTGGCAATTCAAATCTCAATGGAGCCTCAACACCATGCACAACCAATCAGCTGGTGGAAATCATCGATCCGTGATCTTCAGGTGCGACAATCTAACGACCATCACAGTTCAGTGGTCTTCAGGCACGACAACTCAGCCGGCCACCACCTCGATGATAGCATGGGACCTTTCAGACACGACAACTCAGCCGTCCGTCACAACGCTAGCTCGACTCGGGCATCAATCAAATTCAGGCTCAATATGTATGCGTGAATGCCAAGCAATATCAATTCACTAACATACATAAATCATACGCAAACAGAACAGATAGTCAAATCACGGTCGGGCAAATCTGTTCACGTAAACACTCATCACAGCATATTCTCATGCTTATGCCAAAGATGCTTAAATAAGCTCAAATCCGTAGCTCAAAACGTCTTCTAATACCTTGACAGATCACGCAGCATACATCTCCAACAGCCTGCTCAATTAGCTGCGCTACTAGCTCCTCAATAATTCAATAGAGGATACCTACGAGCCCAAATCTTCCAAGATATCTAAAAATCAGCTCACCTCAAAGCTCGTACGGCTTACAACCTAAAGCCGTGTAGCCTAAAACAGCTACCTCAACTCAACAGAGCGCTATCCAGCTCTAAATCGAAGCTTAGATCAGTAAGAAATCACTTACCCAAAGCTGCTTATGAACGAAAGAACCACTAGACAACAATTGCGAAGATGCTCGAACCTGCAACTACTTCGTGCTTCCTCAAATCGTTGATCTAAAGCTCCAAACTGGTATCAATCGAAAGCCCTAAGGAAGAAGAGCTCAGCGCCACCAATCTTGCTCCAAACGGTGGCGTTAATCGACGACAATCTCAAGAAATAGGGGTCCGAGAGGATGATCAGCCACACTGGGACTGAGACACGGCCCAGACTCCTACGGGAGGCAGCAGTGGGGAATTTTCTCGATGAACAGTAAGGGTTCGCGAAGCTCTTGGGAAGAAGATAAGATATCGGGTTCGAAATCGACTAAGTGTTGCTCGACACTTATATTTAAATTTTCCAGTCAAAGTTACAGTGAAAGGCAATCACTCAAATCTGAACGCTACCTCAGATCTGGGCGCCATCTCAAATCTTAGCGCTAACTCAGATCAGACTCTGCTACGCTATCCTCGTGCACCATCACCAAACGACGTCGCGTTGAAGTCCCTCTCCAACAAACAGATATCGAAACAAAGGCCCGCTTGCTCATCCAGATTTGGTCAAATCTGAAATCATTAAATCGCACCGGTTTGCACCAACTCATGAATTGGACCGGTCCACACAGTACCGTTGACCAACACTTGACTTCCCCAAATAGACACGCACATCTTCTCACTCCCTCTGAACAGATTTCACTCAACCAACATCAAATTTGGTATGCGCTAAAGGACGTCACCTCTAGTATTCGCTAAACGGCGTCGCATCAATAAATTTCTACTAGCATCAACACAACTAACCCAAAACAACATCGCATCGCCTCCCGCTCAGGGCAAACCGCTCATACCCACGCAAGCCAGATCTGGACACCCAGATCTCACTCGAATCTGGAGACAACGAACCAGTCTACTCAAACAGATCCTCGCAGCGCTTCTAATTCATTCACGGGATATTCTCCAAATCTGATATCTTCCTGAACCAAATGAAATGAGATACCGAATTAAATCATCCCCAAATACGATCTATCCAAAACCGCTTAAGCAAATATGATATGATCTGATATGTTCTACATCAAATCTGAAGATCTCCAACAGAAAAACCAAATTATTCAAATCTGATTATTTTCGTTAATAACCAATTAATAAATTTCTAGTCCTCACACTCTCCCCCACTAGAAATGGATTTCGTCCTCGAAATCAACTTAAAGCAACAGATCAGAATCACAGAGAACACCAGAAATTCACCAAAACTCAGACAAACAATCTGTCCAGCATGACTCAATGCTTAACAAAACCACAATTCATGAGAACAAAACGACTCAAAGCAACGAATCAACAAGCCAAAAGATTTACCTTGAAATCTACTGTCATCACTCAAACAGATGAGGCTACTCCTGTCTAATCTTTTCTTCAACTTCCCAGGTAGCTTCTTCTCTGCCATGCTTGCTCCGTTGGACCATCACCAACGGAATAGTCTTACTCCTCAGCTGCTTCTCCTTCTTATCCAGAATTTGCACTGTATATTCAACATAGCTCAGGGTCTGTTCTAGCTCCACTTCACCAGTTCTCAACACATGGGACGGATATGACTCATATTTCCTCAACATTGACACATGAAACACATCATGCATCGCTTTTAACTAATCAGGAAGCTACAATATATACGCGGAAGACCCAATACTCTCAACAATCTCAAACAGACCAACAAATATAGGAGCCAATTTACCCTTAAGTCTGAATCTCATCACGCTCTTGAAAGGATAAACTTTCAAAAATACTCAATCGCCATCCTCAAATTTCAAAGGTCTGCGCCTCTTATTCGCATAACTCGCATGAAGATCTTGTGCATCTTTCATTCTACTTCGAATCAACTCAATCTGGTCTTTCATATGCTGCACAAATTCAGGAGTAAACAACTGTTTCTCACCAATATTGTTAGGATAAAATTTATAGTTTTGGTGATAACAAAAATAAGAAAAGATTTGGACTTAACGATGATATTCGAATAATCTTTTCATGGATATAAGAGTTGCTGAAAACAGTGATCGGTTTGAATTGCAGATATGATATTGGGTTGATCAGATTCGGGTCCTGAGACAGTCGGGTTATCGAATCAGTTATTTGGGTTATCGGGTCAGATAGTTACTGTTGGAAGTGTATTCAGAGTGATGGTTGCTACCAACAGATATCGTAATTGTACCAAAGGTATCTGCCAACAGCGGTTGATGTTGGAATAAAGAAGGTTACTGTCGACAGATATCGTAACAGTGAAGTTCAACAGGAACTATACGATACGGTTAACAAGCGAAGGATGCTGTCAACAGATATGTGTATGTAGTAGAGATATCAAAGACCATGACGTCACCATCAGATATCGCTACAGTAAGAGGAACAGTTACTGATACAGTGTTTTTTCAATGGATAGCAGTACAGTGTTTGTATAACAGATATGATGACGTCAGCCTTTCTGAATATGCAATTGGTCAGATATTTTTTTACCGCGACAGATATTTATTCGAACAGCGATGACTATTCATTCATCTTCAAGTAAAATATATCTGTCAACAGAAAAATATTTCAGGCGCAAGCGTTAAGTTGATTCAAATTCGATCGATTACTCATTTTGGAAAAGATCGATGGCCATAACAGAATCGTACAAATGCTTGGAATTAAAGAGACAAGATTGGTACTTTTTTGGGCAAATAGTACACATTTTCAGAGGTCGTTACAACGGGATTGCACATATATGGAAATTATAGTTGTGCCTCTGACGATATGCGATTTACCATGTAGTGGAGCAGAATTGACGGCGTACGAGTTTCAGCAATTAAAAAGGGATTTTATTTTCCTTAACAGAATTAATCGACCATTGAGCGAAGAGTATAAATAGCATAAGATTTAAATTGAAGAAGAACTCTCGCTGTTGCTATTGCTGTTACTCTGTCAAATTTACGAACGCTTTGCATTTTGAAGCCATCATTCTCAGAAGCCCAAACACTCGAAGAAAACAACCACTGATCTTCATAGATAAACCTTCGAGTCATTCTCTGGTTCAATTTTTAAATCGAGTTTCATTGCCTAGAAACCAGAGAATATACAGTCTCAATAGCATTGTACTTCATTGTTATATCCATTTGAGTCTGTAACAAACGTGCTATCTTAAAAGCCGTTTGAGAAAATATTGTGTTGTAAACCAGCAGCTGTGACTGTGTTGTTTGTGGTGTTTCTAGGAGTTCACCTTGAGCGAGGCTTGGTGATCGGGTGTGTGCAGAAGGCCTATACAAATCAAATCTTCTAGTGGAACCTTCCTGAAAAGGAAGAATGTGAGACGTATGATATTTATATCTGAACTTCCACAAACAAACTCTGATCCCTTGCTTTTACATTACACATTATTTATTGTTTAATCTGTTCACTGATTAATCGGTTTCTTTCCGCACAATTTTTTGTTAACCGAGAAATTAGCTTTTAAAACTGAGATACCTTAAGTCTGGTAACTCGGACTTAAGTTAAGCGGTGCTTGTAAAAATTATTTCAAGGGTTTCAAAAATTTAAAATATCAAGAGTTCATTCAACCCCCAATTCTGAACTCTTGCAGCTATTTCGAACCGCATTGATCCTATTTTCGGGACTATAAATTGGTATCAGAGCCTGTGTATCTCAGTTATTGAACAGTTGTCTTTCGTGCTTTATTATATCTCAATATGTCTACTTCTCACAACAAGATTCCTTTTTTTTTAAGGGAAGACTATGACGACTGGAAGATACGCATGCAAGCACATCTGGCTGCCCTAGATGATGAAATGTGGGTGGTCCTCACTGAAGGGCCGCTGAAGATTATGAAGCCTAATCTAGCTTTTTCTATATCCAATGGCGAGCCTCAGTTCCTTGAGAAGGCCAGACATGAGTATACGAGTGAAGACAGAAGAAAGCCAACCTGGATAATGTGGCCAGGGATATCCTTTACAAGACGCTGGACAAGGAAAAAAACATGTTCAGCAAAATCAAAACCTGCGCCACAGCCAAAGTCATTTGGGAAAAGCTGACCCAGATATGTGAAGGAAGCGACGAAACGAAGAAAACAAACTGACAGTCGCTCAACAGAAGTATGAGTCCATCAAAATGAAGGATGGAGAAACAATGACAGAGTTTGATGAAAGATTCAGCGCGACAGTGATTGAGTTGAACAGTCTTGGAAAAGAATACAGTAACAGAGAGGTGGCGTTGAAGGTCATGAGAGCATTACCAAGAGAGTGGGATGTGAAAACCATGGCTATGAGGGAATCAAAGGATTTGAACAAACTGGAGCTTCACGATTTGTTCTCAAACCTGAAAGCATATGAATTTGAACTCGAAAAAAGATCTGAAGTCCCATCAACCTCCCAGCCAACGAAAGCACTAGCTGCTGCAACTACTGAACAGTGTTCTCCAATCACTAGCAATACGGTGTTGGGGAACCGTGGCGGATCCGGATCCCGTCTCCCGGCGAGGCAGCGGAAGAATAAAATTAGGCCAGGAAACGATCAATACAATTCAATAATAACACAATATGAACCATTCATAGGGTGTTTCTCGGGGTATTACCTTGCTGGAAACTTGCGCCTGGCTCTAACCGGAATTACAAGAAGACCGGCTCTTCACGGTAGGCAGCTGTAGATTCGTCAATCAGGTCCACGACCGGAAGGGAGACTCATTCGTCAGCCTGCACTAGAAGGCCTGACGAGATCGGCACGAACGGAAACTCCTCGAAAATTCGACCGGAACAAATTCCGGCGAGGGAGGCGGCGGCGGCGTGGTGGCCGACGGCGGCGGCGGCTAGTGAGGAGAGGAGGGAGGCGACCGAGAATTAGGATCTAGGGTTAGGGTAGTATTAGTTGTAATTATGAGTTATGAAGCCCTAGTCTACCTTAAGTAGATTAGTGATGGACTTGGACCGGCCCAACGGGCCCGGGTCCAAATGACGATATCCATCGCTGCGACTTCATCGTAACTCCGATCGCCGATCAGATCGGACGATCGACTCAGTTTCCAAAACTGAATATTATGATATGAAAAATAATTTTTCAGATCATCTAACCCTAAATTGCAAAATGACCGTTTTGCCCCTCAACAGCGGAAATCACGATTTGACACCTGTTGACTTTTAGGAAGTCGTACTTCCAAAAATTCTCCTCCTATGCTCAACACATTGAGCTCAGTTTCCGTGCGAATCTCGAATCCAGTACTTGTGTGACCCTCAATGGTTCAGGGATACAGCTAGCCGTGGGCTCACAACCATTGTGGCTCCGGAATCACAATTCCGAACTTGCCCATCGGATCATGGTAAGAGCGTCTAGCAACATCGCCCCATGATCCCCTAGATATCACTGATAATGCCTGCAAGAACCAGTTGGTCGTGGTTAGCGTACAGTACGGTTCTTTCAATCCATATATCCCGATCAGATCAACGACCATTGGTAAATCGAGAGTCGCTATAGATCAGATAGCTATGCATACATCTTGGAGATCGAATAGTGACATCGCGAGTGTAACTAGGTAAACACATTTACCTAAAACACTTCTAGTACTCTGGCCAGAGATTTATACACTATTATCCCCTCAGATAGCATAGGATATCCACGCATGTCTGCGAGCGGTGAATCCTCTACAACGATGCATCGACTCCTACATGCATCGGGGTCTCGCCCAATCCCGCCGCCTAATGACCCCAAGTGAGTCGGCAAACGAGTCAAAGTGAGACGCCTATCATGTAGAGTCTCAATGACGTTTCGAGTCGTGAGGACTAATCAGTACAACCAAGACCTCGGACTTATCCACTCAACAAATGGTAACCACTTGGAAAGTATGAACGAGGGTAGTTCGATAGATCACCATGTCACTATCTATCTGCATGCTCAGAACATCACAATGCTCCCTACCAATGAAACATGGTAATTCGCATCGAAGATACTAGTCTCGAGCTCGGGCGGCCTTATCCTCAATTTGATGGCCCAATCGACTAGGAACTAATTCAGAATACACAGTGACTATTAGATGTGTTTCATGATAGCCGTCATACCCACTATCACATATAACATACACTATAGTGCATTCTAGGTCTTTACTCAACGCAATTGTTAATCATTATACAACACAATGAAAGTAAAGAATGCCATAAACAAATGCGAATATCATATAAAGACTGTCATATACAAGAGTCAATAAACCCACACGCCACAGGTTGGCTAGTTGGGCATCTACTCTAACAATCTCCCACTTGCCCTAAAGCCAACTACTCATCAGACGCAGTCCCATTGTTTCGCGATGTTTCTCAAACAACAGTTCTGGCAAGGGCTTCGTAAGTGGATCAGCAACGTTGTCTGTAGAGGCGACTCTCTCAACTGCTATGTCACCTCTAGCCACAATATCCCGGATTATGTGGTATTTCCTCAGTATGTGTTTGGATCTTTGGTGAGACCTAGGCTCCTTTGCTTGCGCAACGGCACCCGTGTTGTTTCAGTACACCGGGACTGGACCAACTCCATCAGGAATGACGCCCAACTCTTGGACGAAATTCCTTATCCAAACCGCCTCCTTAGCAGTAGCTGATGCTGCGATGTACTCAGCCTCAGTGGTTGAATCCGCGATGGTGTCTTGCTTGGAACTCTTCCAAGAGACAGCACCACCATTGAGTATGAATACAAATCCAGAGGTTGACTTAGAATCATCCACGTCACACTGGAAGCTAGAATCAGTGTAGGCTTCCAGTTTCAGTTCACCACCCCCATAGACCATGAACATATTCTTAGTCCTTCGTAAATACTTAAGAATATCCTTCACAGCCTTCCAATGCAATTGGCCGGGGTTGGCCTGGTAGCGGCTCGTGACACTCAGAGCATATGCGACATCCGGTCTAGTGGAGATCATGCCATACATAATGCTACCTATTGCCGAGG
>KQ993815.1:20736-65122 GCA_001598015.1 Dorcoceras hygrometricum | reverse complement strand
ACGCATGTCTGCGAGCGGTGAATCCTCGACAACGATGCATCGACTCCTACATGCATCGGGGTCTCACCCAATCCCGACGCTTTATGACCCCAAGTGAGTCGGCGAACGGGTCAAAGTGAGACGCCTATCATGTAGAGTCTCAATGACGTTTCGAGTCTTGAGGACTAATCGGTACAACCAAGACCTCGAACTTATCCACTCGACAAATGGTAACCACTTGGAAAGTCCGAACGAGGGTAGTTCGATAGATCACCATGTCACTATCTATCTGCATGCTCAGAACATCACAATGCTCCCTACCAATGAAACATGGTACTTCGCATCGAAGATACTAGTCTCGAGCTCGGGCGGCCTTATCCTCATTTTGATGGCCCAATCGACTAGGAACTAATTCAGAATACACAGTGACTATTAGATGTGTTTCATGATAGCCGTCATACCCACTATCACATCTAACATACACTATATTGCATTCTAGGTCTTTACTCAACGCAATTGTTAATCATTATACAACACAATGAAAGGAAAGAATGCCATAAACAAATGCGAATATCATATATAAAGACTATCATATACAAGAGTCAATAAACCCACACGCCACAGGTTGGCTAGTTGGGCATCTACTCTAACATACGGCTGATCAACTCAGCAATGACGTCATGTCCCTCTTCGTTAAGAAATTTGGGAAATTCATGAGAAGATCTTTCAACCCTTCTACTCCTTATAATAATTATCATAAATCTGATAAAGTTAATACTGATTTAACTTGTTTTAACTGTGGTCGTCCAGGGCATTTTGCAGCTGATTGCAATAGGCCAAAGAAGGAGGATAGATCCAGGGATGACAAGATAATGGATGATAGATATCGAAGAGACGAGAAGAAGGAGGATAGATACAAGCGAGATGACAAGACTGATGAAAGATCTGTTGATAGATCCAAGGAGCTATCCAAGGACAGGAGGATGAGAACAAGATCTACAGAAGGCCCAACAGAAAAGAAAGTACTAGTTGCTGAGGAAAGCACCAAAAGCTGGGCAGACACTGATTCACACTCTTCCTCGAGTAACAGCTCCTCATCAAGTGACAGTGAACAGGAGGAAGTTCATTGCCTCATGGCTGATCAAACTTCGGACGATGAGGTATTTTATTTCTCAAATGTTGAATTTACACGTGAGTATCTAGTTCAGGCACTGAACGATATGATCCATGAGTAAAAGAGTTTATCTCACACATTTGAGGAAATCAAAGCTGAAAACGCAAGTCTGAAAAATAGTTCAATTGAATCAAGTTCTGATGAGCTTGAGGATACTGACAGTTTGAAGACTGAATTGAGTAAGCTGAAGATAGAAAATGATTTGTTGAGAAACGAATCCAGTGAGCTCAAAGCTGAAGTTGAAAGATTGACTAAGGAAATGAGCTCCTGGAATCAATCGGCTCGTGCTCTCCACAAGCTGCATGAAATCCAAAAATCAGTACACGATAGAACTGGTTTGGGTTTCAGTAGCAGTGAAAGCAGTGAAGGAGAAACAAGTACTCAATCACAGCCGGCATATGACAAGTTCAACAAGATGAGCTTTGTCAAAGCCAACGTGATATATGACTGCTATGAGTCGATAACATTTGATGACTAGAACTCTCCCAAGTTGAGCGATAATGGAAAAGCTGGTATCGGTTTTACAAAGAATTCCAAGCCCAGCTGGCTAAAGAACAAGCTGGACAAGGATAAAAGCGAAAATCTAGGTTCCAAGTAAATTGTCAAGGTCATTCAAGTATGGGTCCCGAAAGGGGTAATCCAATCAGGACCCAAGTAAAATTGGGTACCAAAATCTGTTTGTATGATTGCAGGGTAACAGGTACACGGCTGCCGAGGACTCAACTATCTGGTACCTGGACAGTGGGTGTGCGCGACATATGACAGGGAACCCAAAGCTGTTGACAGATGTTGTTCCACACAAAGGATCAAAAATAGTCTTTGGTGACAATGCACACGGTAACACTGTGGGTAAGGGTAAGCTTATCCATGGTAACATCTCTATTTCAGATATTTTAGTTGTTGATAACCTTAGTTACAATTTGATTAGTATCAGTCAGCTATGTGACAAAGGTTACATAGTTAACTTTCAACAACACACGTGCACAGTTCAGAACTCAAATGGTCTGACCGTATTGGTGGGTAAACGTTCGGGGAATACCTACGTTATCGATTGGTCAGAGCAGTTGAGGACTGAACATTTATGTCTTACAGCTGACTCTTCCAAGAGCTGGTTGTGGCATCAACGAATGAACCATCTAAACTTCAAAACACTTGCTAAGTTGAGTGAGCATGATATGGTTTCTGGTATGCCCAAATTAAAATTTTCTAAGGATAAGATCTGTGCCGCATGTCAGCTGGGGAAGCAAATAAAATCGACTTTCAAAAATAAAGACGGAAAACGTTCTACCCGTTGCCTTGAGCTCTTGCATATGGATCTCTTCGGTCCTATTTCAGTAATGAGCTTAGGGGGAACGAATTACACCCTTGTTGTTGTTGATGATTTTTCAAAATATACTTGGGTGTTATTTTTAAAAGCAAAATCTGAAACCGCCGACCAGCTTATACGACTTTTAAAACGTTTACAAAATGACAGATCTTGTTCAGTCAACCGATAAGAAGTGATCGCGGTACTGAATTTCTAAATTTTAAATTGAATTCTTATCTGGAAGATCTAGGAATTAGCATGAGCTTTCAGCAGCTAGAACTCCTCAGAAAAACGGGTTAGCTGAAAGGAGAAACCACACTTAGAAAGAAGCTGCTAGATCTATGATTGCTTATTCTGGTATTTCTCAAAAATTTTGGGCCGAAGCAGTTAACACAGCGTGTCACACTCAAACAGATCTATGATTAATCGGATGCATGATAAAACCCCATATGAGATCTGGCATGGCAAGAAACCTGATATATCTTATTTCAGGGTGTTTGGATGTAGATGTTTCATTCACAACAATGGCAAAAAGCATCTAACAGCGTTTGAAACTGAATCTGATGCAGGAATATTTTTAGGTTACTCTGCTGTCAGCAAGGCTTATCGTGTGTTCAACATCAAGTGTATAACTGTTGAAGAATCTGCTCATGTCGTGTTCGATGAGACTAGCTTCAAATCTAATTCAGCAGCTAGCTTACACGACTTGTGCACACGTCTGGAATCAACAAGTCTTGAAGAATCTGATGAAGACGTGTTGCCACAAAGACATACAGCTGAAGAACAACCAGCAGTAGACACAACGCACAATGTTGTTCAACAAGATCTTACGACAGCAGGAGCAGATGCAATCAACGCACAAACAGTTTCTGCTCCATCAGACATTGCTCCAACAAATATTGCGCAAGCAAGTACATCTATTCATACACCAACAGTTGATGATAAAGCTGACACCAGCATTCACCCAGAACAGCAAGTATCACAGTTGGAATCTAACACACAAGCCAACAATGAAAGTTATCAATTAGTGTCAGAAGATCCAAGTAGCTCTATCCAGACAAAAACACAGGGGGAACATGGAGCAAATCCCATCGGACTTGATCTTCGGTGGAATAGAAATCATCCACCTGAGCAAGTCACAGGTAATTTCGAATCCCCTGTTCGCACACGAGGCCATCTATCTCATGATCATTTTGATGCTGCATTTTTGTCGCATATAGAACCTAAGATAATTGATGAAGCCTTAGCTGACCCAAGCTGGATAGATGCTATGCAAGAAGAACTTAACCAATTTAAGCGTAATAATGTGTGGACACTTGTACCTATACCTAATAATCATTCAGTCATAGGAACTAGGTGGGTCTTTAGGAACAAGCTGAATGAAGATGGCGTAGTAACAAGAAATAAGGCTAGACTGGTAGCACAAGGATTTAGACAAATGGAAGGAATATACTTCGATGAGACCTTCGCACCAGTAGCTAGGTTAGAGGCCATTCGCATGTTCTTAGCTTATGCTGCATTTAAAGATTTTAAAGTCTTTCAGATGGATGTTAAGAGTGCCTTTCTTAATGGTGTCTTAACAGAGAAAGTGTATGTTGCACAACCTCCTGGCTTCGTTAATCATGCACATCCAGATTATGTTTATAAGCTGGATAAAGCTCTATATGGGTTGAAGCAAGAACCCAGAGCTTGGTATGATACACTATCTAAGTTTCTAATTGAGCATGAATTCACAATAGGCACAGTTGATAAGATACTTTTTAAGTTTGTTAAAGCTGACCATGAATTACTAGTTCAAATACACATCCAGATTATGTTTATAAGCTGGATAAAGCTCTATATGGGTTGAAGCAAGAACCCAGAGCTTGGTATGATACACTATCTAAGTTTCTAATTGAGCATGAATTCACAATAGGCACAGTTGATAAGATACTTTTTAAGTTTGTTAAAGCTGACCATGAATTACTAGTTCAAATATATGTTGATGACATAATTTTTGGGTCTACTAACCCCAAACTGTGCAAGAAATTTTCTAAGCTCATGCAGGATAAATTCGAGATGAGCATGATGGGGGAGCTAACATTCTTTCTGGGCTTACAAGTTCGACAGCTGGAAAATGGAATCTTCATTAACCAAGCAAAATATACGAAAGAACTGCTGAAAAAGTTTGGCATGGACAACTGTTCAGCAGCAGCAACCCCGATGAGCTCTTCGATCAAAATGGACAACGATGAAGCTGGAATTGCCATAGAGGTATCTTTGTATCGAGGCATTATAGGCTCTTTGCTTTACCTAACTGCTAGCAGACCAGACATCATGTTTTCTGTCTGTATGTGTGCTAGATTTCAGGCAGAGCCAAAGCAATCACATTATATTGCTGTTAAGAGAATCCTTAAGTATTTAAAGGGTACTTCCAACGTGGGTCTTTGGTATCCCAAAGACTCAGGCTTTCAACTAATCGGTTACAGTGATGCAGATTACGCAGGATTGATCGCAGGAGCACAAGTGGGACTTGTCAATTCTTGGGAGATCGGTTGATTTCCTGGTTTAGTAAGAAGCAAACATCCATTGCCACGTCAACTGCTGAAGCTGAGTACCTAGCTGCTGCCAGCTGTTGTGCTCAAATTCTCTCGATACAACATCAGTTGAAAGACTATGGCATTGATGCTTCTGAAGCGCCCATTCTCTGTGACAACACAAGTGCGATAGCGATCACTCAGAATCCCGTGCTGCATTCAAGAACAAAACACATCGACATTAGGCATCACTTCATAAGGGACCACGTGTTGAAGAAGGACGTCTGGTTGGAGTATGTGTCGACTGACAGCAAGTTGCTGACATCTTCACCAAACCTCTGCCTGACGCTAAGTTTTCCTACTTTAGGAACATATTAGGTCTCTTAGAATTGCCATAAAATTGTCTGTGCATTAACAATTTTTGCAGGTTGAACAGCTTTGCTCACGTCAGCATCGGGCCCTCTGTTCAGGGGGAACAGCATTGCTTACGTAAGCGCTACCGTTGGAAGTTTATTTATTCGGGGGACAGCAATGCTTACGTCAGCTTCTTAGTTCTTGCTTAAGGGACCAGCGTTGCTTACGTAAGCGTTACTGATGGAAGGATCTCTGTCGTTGGGGGAACATGGTTTCTGTATTGTTAAGCGTGACGTCAATTGAACAGGAGAAATCTGTCAACAGATATCTCCTGTACACAATTGATGCTTATCTGTTAACAGATTCCGTTCCATCCCCGCGAAACATTAAATCAGATTCTCTTAGGTGTGATGTTTTAAGATTTTGGCGCGTCGATTTTAACTCTTTCCCGTACGGGTAAATTTTTTCAAAATCTTTTCTAAAAATAGTACGCACCGTAAGATGATTGACACGTGTTGTCCTCATGTGAATCGTCACATCAATATTCTTAATCTCTCTCCTAACCTTTCGCATTCTCCATATTTATTTACATCACTTCCATTTTTAAACGGTCTTACCTTGCAATATTACTCTCGTTGTATTCTCTTGCTCTCGTGCTTTCGTACTCTCTTTTGCAGAATATTTGATTTCAGTCAGTCTTCGCAATCTAAATCGATTGAAATGGCATCTACATTCATCACAAACTCCTACCAAGTGAACTTCGACTCTGTTTTGTTGTTTTCTGACCACGACGGGATGCTAAATATGTTTAAAGCACTGGAGGCCAGTGGATTGCGAGGTTTTCTGGGTTGTGAATCGGTTGTGTATGAGAAGGAACTGGAGAAGTTCTTTGATACGGCGTTGGTGCAGGATGGTGATATCACAGGGGCCGTTTCAGGCAAGTTCTTTTCGGTTTCACAGGCTAGGTTTGCAGAAATTTTTGAGTTGCCCACGGAGGGGCTGGTGGATTTCTCTGATGTACCAAAGAATCTGGTTTTTGATGCGAGAAGCATATTTTCGAAGTCTGTTGAGCAGGTTGATATCCATGGGAAAAAGAGGTTTATGAAGCAAGAATATCGATTGCTCAATGATATTTTGGCCAAAGCCATTATTGTTAAGGCCGGCTCCTTTGACGCCGTTACGAATGAACGTTTTATGATGATGACGGCGATTCATTTTGGGTTGAAGGTGAACTGGAGTAAGGTTCTGTTCAGTGTGTTGAAAGAAATGGTGGATAAGACGCAGAAGAAAGCCAAGGGCTATGCTGTGCAAATTGGTGTCCTACTGAAAAGAATCCCTGCTATCACTATGGGAGAAGGTGTTCCGTTCCCAATTTCAAAGATTCTGTCTATCAAAACAGTTAATACTTACATTACAATGAATCACACGATTGATGCTCGTGGTCAAAGTGATGAGCCTGGAGTGGCTGATGTGGCTGTTGTAAAGAGGAAGTCCAAATCCAAGAAAAAGTCTGAAACTACTGATGAAACACCAGTAGAGATTATTTCTGAAGTTGCTGGCTCGAAGAAGCGACCAGCTGCTGAGGATAGTGCGCCCGTCATTCCAAAGAAGAGACACACAATGAAGGGCAAAGCCAGTCTGGATGTGGTACCTGTTGCGCAGGATGTTGTGCCCCTGCAAATCATTGAACCGACCCCTGCTGCAACAGTTGTAAAATCTCCTGCGCCCAAGCGTATATCCAGGAAGAGGAGATTGGTTCTTCCAACTGGCTCTGATGATGAGATTATGGATACGCAGGAACCTGTTAAAGACACTGATGAGATTGCTGAAAAACATACTGATGAAATTTATGATATTATCGGTCAGATTATTGCTGAGACTTCGAAATGGGGTCAGATGAGAAAGAGCATGAGAACAGCGGGTTGATGAGACAGATATTGGAGATGACTTTGATCAATGGTTAGAGGAGTCCTTCAAGGATTTTGTGGTTAATGAGACAGGAACTGTTGTAGAAGCTAAGAGAAGCAAGGTTCCTGTGGTTGAAAATGACATGGACAAAGCTGTCGGCAGCAAGCATACCGAAGAGGAGCACATGTCCATTGATGATCTACTGTTGCAAGTTTCTGATGACATGATGCTGCCATCAGTCACCGCTGCTAAAATCACAAAAATTCGATTTGGTGAATCAATCAACATCAACGAAGTGCAGGAAAGGGACTGGTACTATGCTAGCCTCCCTAGGATCTCCACTCACGATAAAGGGAAGGAACCCTTGGAGGAAAATGAGCCTGTTAAAGGGAATCCTGCAAAGGAAACAGTTGAGTTAATCTGCGGGGACGTTGATTTTATTGTTCAATTGCGTGATAAGGTGATGACGGACGTTGTGGAATTCTTTCATTCATTTTATCTCAATAAATTATCTGACCTTGATGCGTTGCGGGATTTAAAAGAAAAATAAAAACTGATGTTGAGTTGGGCAGAAACCGAATTTTTGGAGACTGTTGTTAAGCGAAGAATGTATATTCTGGCGAAATATAGAGAGATGCTGCTCCGGAAATTTTTGGAATCTCATCAGAAATACTATATCCCTGGTCAGCCGTGGACAGCTACCGCTTAACAAATAATTGATCTGCTGTCTGATGCTCATTCGAAATCTTTTGAAGAACTTCTAATCCAGCAGCAAGAACACGTCATTGTCATGGTACAACCAAGCTCTTCTCTTTCTGTTGCTGATTCTGGTGTTGGTAGTAGTGCTGTCCTTGCTCAGTTTTACTCTTTGGCCAAGTCCACATGTTGGGTAAGGCCAATTATTCTCGTGAATGGAGTTTGGACGCCCATTCAGGGAAATGATTTTTGGAGGAGTAGCTGCCAGTTGTCGTTGTTTGTAAATAGGAGGCAAGTACCCGAGAGCGTGGTTGACACCGATTTTGATCCGCATGGTTTCTTCATTGAGCCTGTGCAATATTGGGGAGCTGCCCCCTCCTTGATCAAGACTTGTGGCTGGGCCAGAGTCTGCATAGAAATTGTTAGATACAGCATGTTTTGGTGTTTGCGCCCGGTACGTTAAGATGTTTGCAGAGATATAGTTGTGTATAGTCTGGCAGTTGAGAGAATTCCCGCAAGTTTTCGTAGAATCTTTGAACAGGGTGTATATACAGATAGCTTTGTAGGGTATTTCAGTGGTTCTGATGTTGAGAGTATTGCAGAGATTGATTTAACTTCTTCTGATGGATCTACAGTCTACCGATCCCCCTCCCCTCAGGTTGAATCTTCTGAAGAGGCAGAGTCTGTTGAGCCAATTGCTCATTTAGCCTTAGGTCCTGTTATTTCTGGTGTTGCACAGGAGGAGCAATCCTATTTTGTTGAGATTCCAGAATCTCCTCCTCCAGCATTTCAGCACCAAGAGACTTCTATTTTGTCCAGTGATTCTCCAGTGCATTTCAATTCCGATGATATTCCTTTGGATGACACTGCGGATGTTCAAACTACATTCCCAGCTGTTACTGTCGATCTTTCTCCACTTCTTGATGATCTGAAAATTTCTCTATCACAGCATATGGATAATGCTCAAAGTGATATACTATCTAGACTCCATACCATTGAAAGAGGTCTTCGAGATACTCTAGGACAGCAAAATGAATACTTCCGAAATTTAATACAGAGTGCTCGACAAGATGGGCAAAATCAAGATGATATTCAGACGCTGCGATTCAATGAATTTAAGAAAGTTGTTTTGGCACAAGGTGTCACTGCTGGTGCCGATTCGGTGGAGGTCAGGAAGGAGATCAAAGCACTCGATGCTAAAATTAATTCATTGGATGGGCAGGTTGTTGCTATCAAAAGTGAACAGTTAGAATTCCAAACGAAAACAGCAGCAGATCTTCTCAGCCTCTCCACCCAACTTGGAGATATCGTTGACTATATACGAGGCGGTGATGCCAAAAAGGGGGAAGGAAGCAGCAGCCGCCGTCCTCTACCTCCTTCTGTTAATCAAGGTGAAGGCAGTGGAAACAGAGACAGTGGTGATACTGTTAGAACAACAGACATTCCGCAGAGAGACATTGACACTGCGCAGAGAAACATACTGGAGAGACTTATGAATGCTGATAGAGAAAGGCAAATGGAAAGAGAAAGGAGTAGAAGTGGATACCACAAGAAAATAAGATATTAGATTTTGTGTACAAATCTTTTGTACCATTTTAAGTTAATGGGATTAATGGAATTTCTGATTTTTGCAGACCTTGTGCAATTTATTTTGCCTATTTATTTATCTCGACTGCTAAGTTTTGTCATCACCAAAAAGGAGAAAATTGTTAGGATAAAATTTATATTTTGGTGATAACAAAAATAAGAAAAGATTTGGACTTAACAATGATATTCGAATAATCTTTTCATGGATATAAGAGTTGCTGACAACAGTGATCGGTTTGAACTGCAGATATGATATCGGGTTGATCAGATTCGGGTTCTGAGACAGTCGGGTTATCGAATCAGTTATTTGGGTTATTGGGTCAGATAGTTACTGTTGGAAGTGTATTCAGAGTGATGGTTGCTGCCAACAGATATCGTAATTGTACCAAAGGTATCTGCCAACAGCGGTTGATGTTGGAATAGAGAAGGTTACTGTCGACAGATATCGTAACAGTGAAGTTCAACAGGAACTATACGATACGATTAACAAGTGAAGGATGCTGTCAACAGATATGTGTATGTAGTAGAGTTATCAAAGACCTTTTCACGTCACCATCAGATATCGCTAGTAAGAGGAACAGTTACCGCTACAGTGTTTTCAACGGATAGCAGTACAGTTTTTGTATAACAGATATGATGACATCAGCCTTTCTGAAAATGCAATTGGTCAGATATTGTTTTACCGGATATTTATTCGAACAGCGATGGACTATTCATTCGTCTTCAAGTAAAATATATCTGTCAACAGAAAAAGATTTCAGGCGCAAGCGTGAAGTTGATTCAAATTCGATCGATTACTCATTTTGGAAAAGATCGATGGCCATAACAGAATCGTACAAATGCCTGGAATTAAGGAGACAAGATTGGTACTATTTTTGGGCAAATAGTACACATTTGCAGAGGTCGTTACAACGGGATTGCACATATATGGAAATTATAGTTTTGCCTCTGACGATATGCGATTTACCATGTAATGGAGCCGAATTGACGGCGTACGAGTTTCAGAAATTTAAAAGGGATTTTATTTTCCTTAACAGAATTAATCGACCGTTGAGCAAAGAGTATAAATAGCAGAAGATTTAAATTGAAGAAGAACTCTCGCTATTGCTATTGATGTTACTCTGTCAAATTTACGAACGCTTTGCATTTTGAAGCCATCATTCTCAGAAACCGAAACACTCGAAGAAAACAACCACTGATCTTCATAGATAAACCTTCGAGTCATTCTCTGGTTCAATTTTTGAATCGAGTTTTCATTGCTTAGAAACCAGAGAATATACAGTCTCAATAGCATTGTACTTCATTTTTATATCCATTTGAGTCTGTAACAAACGTGCTATCTTAAAAGCCGTTTGAGAAAATATTGTGTTGTAAACCAGCAGCTGTGACAGCGTTATTTGTGGTGTTGCTAGGAGTTCACTTTGAGCGAGGCTCGGTGATCGGGTGTGTAGAAGGCCTATACAAATCAAATCTTCTAGTGGAACCTTCCTGAAAATGAAGAAGGGGAGACGTAGGATATTTATATCCGAACTTCCACAAACAAACTCTGATCCCTTGCTTTTACATTACGCATTATTTATTGTTTAATCTGTTCACTGATTAATCGGTTTCTTTCCACACAATTTTTTGTTAACCGAGAAATTAGCTTTTAAAACTGAGATACCTTAAGTCTGGTAACTCGGACTTAAGTTAAGCGGTGCTTGTAAAAATTATTTCAAGGGTTTCGAAAAATTTAAAATATCAAGAGTTCATTCAACCACCCCCCCTTCTGAACTATTGTAGCTATTTCGAACCACATTGATCCTATTTTCGAGACTATCAAATATATTCCCAACAGATCGGTGATCTACACTTTCGACCATACAAAGCTTCGAATGTGGCCATCCCGATAGTCACTTGGTAGCTGTTGTTATACGAAAATTTGACCAAGGATAAAGAATCCTGCCAGCTACCACTGAAATCCATTACAATTGCTCGCAACATATCCTCTAAAATCTGAATGGTCCTCTCGGATTGGTCATCTGTCTGAGGGTGATAAGCTGTACTCGTAGCTAATCTCGAACCCATAGCTGCCTGCAAGCCCTTCCAAAATCGGGAAGTAAATCTTGGATCTTTATCGGACACTATCGAAACCGGCACTCCATGCAATCTAACCACATGGTCAATGTATAGTCTTGCCATCTTCTTCATGGAACACCTCACATCATAGGGAATGAAATGGGCTGAATTCAAAATTCTATCAATCACCACCCAAATCGCACCACATCCCCTATTCGATAGAGGCAAGTGAGTCAAAAAATCCATGGCGACGTGCTCCCAATTCCATTGAGGCACTTCTAAACTCTGTAGAAATCCATCAGGTCTCATCCTCTCAGCTTTGACCTGTTGACAGTTCAAACATCGAGCTACAAATCCAGAGATGTCATTCCTCATACCTTCCCACCAATAGTGAGACTTCAAGGCATGATACATCTTCTTCTCGCCTGGATGAACACTATAACGAATACAATGGGCCTCGTTCAAGATGGTTTCCTTCAGATCAATAAAATTCGGAACAAACAATCTACCATGAAATCTCAAGCATCCATCAGAAGCAACAGAATAATCTTCCGACTGACCATTCTGGGCCTTAATCTTCAACTCATGAATATACGGGTCAGTTCTCTGTGCTGCTCTAATGTCTGCAAAAATCTGTGGTTCCACGTGAAAATAAGAAACCACGAAGTACTGATCATCTGGCTGAAAACTCCATCCAGACGTTCCCAAATCCTCATGGACTTTGGATATACTCATCGACGTCAACATCGTAGGCTGGGCTTTCCTACTTAAAGCATCGACCACTAAGTTCATCCGCCCATGATGATATTGAATCTCGAAATAAAAATCTTTGAGCAACTCCATCCAACGCCATTGCCACATATTCAGAACTGACTGAGTGAAGATATACTTCAAGCTCTTGTGGTCCGTGTACACCACAAATTGCTCACCGTACAAATAGTGACGCATTCAACGCAAAAACAATCGTAGCCAATTCTAGATCATGAAAGGGGTATATTGTCTCATGGGGTTTCAATTGTCGAGATGCATAAGCTATCACTCGCCCGTTCTGCATCAAAACACAACCCAAACCACTCAGAGAAGCATCTAAGTAGACAATGAAACCTCCAGAACCCGAAGGCAAAGCCATCATAGGAGCAGTAGTCAAATTCTCCTTGAGCAACTGGAAACTCGACTCAAATTCGTCTGTCCATAGAAATATTCTATCATTCTGGGTCAACTACGTCATCGGCTTGGCTATCGAAGAAAACTTCTCAATGAAACGTCTATGTTGGGGATCGTTTTAACCCTCTATTAATGTGCAATGACTAGTTATTCGATCAATAACTAGTACTAGAGGGTGTAACCAGGTCGAATGATAAGACGCAGGATTCAGCCAGAAGTTGAAGCCGGGTTCACAAAGATCAAGCTGGTTTCAGCTGAAAGTTGAAACCAGACCAATACAACGCGAGCGCTAAACATGCCAGTTCCAGCTGGAAGACTAGTACTAGCTCGACACTTCGGCCGAACGATCTGGTTAACTTAACTTGAGCTGCAATAGCTCATTGTTCTTGAATACTTTGTGCACCGAGATACAGATTGAGTAATGTAATAAAACATGCGGAAATAACTCAAACTGCACTCTATCGTTCGAAGCCCAAACAAACAGTTTTATGCGTAGTTGCAAATATGCAATGCGTATGTATGAATGCAATAAAGCAGTAAAGAAATACGCTGCGATTTGTTTCTGGAAGTTCGGAGCTCAATCTCCTACATCTCCCCTTCTTCCGCCATGGGAAGGATCCACTAGAAGATTTTGATTACAACGACCCTCGCTGCAACCCACTCCTACGACCCTCAGCCGCAAGAACTCCTAGCATCTACCACTGCACACCAGCCCGCAAGCTGCGTGTGACTAACTCATTTCTTTACTGCCTCAGTGAGAAATGCTACAAGGACTTGTTTAACGCCTTTGTCCAAAGAATACACACACTTCTTTAACGTCTCAGTGCGAAAAACAACACAATGACTTGTGTTTATGATTCACTCATCTATACAAAGAGGCTCTCAGCTATCAGATGTGAGTCAATCTATGTGTGAGAATTATACATTGTATGCTCACTCTCGAATGTATTCTCAGACACTGGGAAGTGCTCCTCTCCGAGCTGGTTTTCTGCTATCTTCCCATGGTTGTGCAGTAGACTTGATTAATATGTTTTTGCTCATGCACACCTCTCTTATTTTTTGCATCTTCTGTTGCTCATATATATAGCCTCTGTGCAGATTTTATCCGTTGGACACAAAGCATATAGCCGTTGTAAAAGCCTTCTGAAAAGTTTTGTCATGGTTGTACTTTGTGTCCTTTGCATTTAATGCTTCTGCAGGCTTTGTGGACTTTGCACTGTACAGGTCTGTTCCTGATGTGGACTACACAGTAAATCGATTTGAACTCTAATAAGCAACCTTCGTAATGTCTTTTGTTCAAATCTCTTTACTTGTTGTTTTGCCTAATTCTGCTCTTGACCTCTGCTCTGCTAACTGAGCTGGTTTGACCTTAACCAGCTTGCCTCTTGTTTCTTTTTTGCTATGAGCTGGTCTATCCACTGAGCTGGTTGCTGAACTCTGGGCTGGTATCCACCAGCTGGTTGTTGAGTTGGTTTTTCCCTTCAGCTGGTCTTCGAGCTGAGCTTGTTTCCCAGCTGGTTTTCATCCCAACTGGTTTCTTCTTTCACAGAACCGCTCTGCTGTCTGGTTGTCCTTAGCTCAATCAGCTCGGGCGTCCCCTCACTGTACCAGCTAAGTTGTCCTATGTTGTACCAGCTCGGGAGTCCCCTTACTGTTCCAACTTGTACCACTCCTCAATCTGCATTGCTATCTACTCTCAATCAATATGCTATCAGTGCTTTCTCGCTGCTGAGCAGGCTTTATAATCCGGTCGGACAATTTGCAAGGTTCGGGAAGAACTTGCGTATTTTTGCATGAGACTAGTGCTACACCCTCCGAAATGGTCCAACGAGCAAGACTCACTACCTTGTGGTGACCTAAGTTGCTTTTCGGCCAAATTCCTTCATTTAGGCCTCCGAAATCGCATTTTTCTGTTCAGATCAACCTGCGCACTTAATTTAAATCGTCAGTATAATAGTAACGGATTTTGTGTGAATCAAAACTTAGATTCTGATATGTAAAAACGGATCCAACAATCTCCCCCTTTTTGATTTACACAAAATCCGGATAAACATATGCATGTATGTTTATGCTTGAAATATTTCTCCCCCTTTTTTCGTCAGTATAATAGTAACGGATTTTGTGTGAATCAAAACTTAGATTCTGATATGTAAAAACGGATCCAACAATCTCCCCCTTTTTGATTTACACAAAATCCGGATAAACATATGCATGTATGTTTATGCTTGAAATATTTCTCCCCCTTTTTGTGGAAATCAAAAAGAGTTTGAAATCTTGTCCCCCCCTCAATATTTAAAACAAAACTCCCCCGTGACAGAACATGGGGTAATTTTATTTTTTAAATAAAATCATTTTAAGTACAGGGAGACAGTTTGTCGAAAGCTATATGAATGCATGAGATTTTTAAAAAAAAAGTCTATGCTACTCAAAAGTTCTCATCTATCCAGATTGATAAATGACCATTGAATTCACAGAATCTCTTCTGCTTCTCTCGAACACTGTTATAGTCGCTATTCTTTCAGCGAAACCAGCCTAAGAGGTCTTGGCATCCATGGATCTCGTGCAATCCGTCAGCTCGACAGAAGAGATGTTGCAGCATCTTCCTTTTGAGAGTCTGGTCTGCTATTCAACAGTCATTACTCCCCCTATCTATATAGAGTGAGTTTTTGAAAGCCTTAAAAATTTTGTAGCATGGACAGGCTTTCGAACAGATATCAGAGCGTATTTTAAAACTGTTTAAAAAACATTTTTCGAATAAAATGCACTATTCAAGAACAACCTGCTCTGATACCACTTGTTGGGGATCGTTTTAACCCTCTATTAATGTGCAATGACTAGTTATTCGATCAATAACTAGTACTATAGGGTGTAACCAGATTGAATGACAAGACGCAGGATTCAGCCAGAAGTTGAAGCCGGGTTCACAAAGATCAAGCTGGTTTCAGCTGAAAGTTGAAACCAGCCCAATACAAGGCGAGCGCTAAACATGCCAATTCCAGCTGGAAGACTAGAACCAGCTCGACACTTCGGCCGAATAATCTGGTTAACTTAACTTGAGCTGCAATAGCTCATTGTTCTTGAATACTTTGTGCACCGATATATAGATTGAGTAATGTAAATAAAACATGCGAAAATAACTCAAACTGCACTCTATCGTTCGAAGCCCAAATAAACAGTTTTATGCGTAGTTGCAAATATGCAATGTGCAGTGCCCAGACCTTTTTATAGCCACAATTAATAAGTTATGCGATTTGAAGGATTAAATTGATATGCTATTTTCTTCAACTCTTAATTCGGTTGAATTTCAAGTTTCAGATTTGTACTGTTTAGTTTTAAGCCTTGAAAAGCTAAATTTCAGATTTCATGATTTCGTAAGTTTCAGACTTCATTAAATCGACATTCAGAAGTTAGCTTCATGCTTTATTCAGATTTCTATTGCAATGCATAGACTTCCAGATGTTAGAACATAAATTCAGCAGTTGTTTAGCAGGTTAATTTCAAACCAATTGGATCATTCGTTTTAACTAAAATGGCTTGGTTTTTATTGCATCGGATTTTACTTTGAAAAACAGAGTACGCTTTTAGGGGACATTGACATATTGATAACGTTTTTTCCTTCCTTAGGCATTTAAATCGTATAAATAGAATCAAAAGTTGCTTCATGCATCATTACTTTTCAAAATAAATAATAGTAAGCGGTGCTCTTTCTTGAGGAAACCGAGCAAAATCCTTTCAAAACTTTTGAAGGAGTCAAACTGAGTGCAGGTGATTTGCTGAACTTCGGCTGTGTTTGTGTTGCAAAATTCAGGCAAGTAAACTCTATTTTTTGCTCACTCATGAATGTATATATTCAGTTCTGTATGCATGTTTGTGTGAGTTTTAAGGATTTGAAGTTTTGCTACGGCTGTTCTTCAAATAAAAGTATGTTCATGCTCTATTTTTACAAAGGTACGTATTTACTGTATTTTGAACCAGAAATGTTTTAGGAAATTGTTTGATGATGTTCGTCCAGTATTTTCTTGAGTATTCTAAAGATATTTCTTCGAAGTAGCATACAAGTAGCTTATTCGATATTTTCCCAAGAAATTTCTTGAGATATTTTGATTTCTTCAGACAAAGGAAACCATCGTCGTTCATGTTTATTAACCTGGTTATGTCTGAAATCTGGTTCTTAAACCACAACTGATATTCTATGTTGGATAAATTCTAAGTGTGGCTTCAGCTGTTGCATTGTTCTTGTTCAGCTGTTGTCAGATGTTGTATTAGTTTGTGTTCAGCTGTTGCATTCGTTGGAGTTCAGCTGTCGCGTTAATTATATTTAGATGTTACCGTAATTTGTATTCAGATGTTGTTTCATGTTTATTAACCTGGTTATGTCTGAAATCTGGTTCTTAAACCACAACTGATATTCTATGTTGGATAAATTCTAAGTGTGGCTTCAGCTGTTGCATTGTTCTTGTTCAGCTGTTGTCAGATGTTGTATTAGTTTGTGTTCAGCTGTTGCATTCGTTGGAGTTCAGCTGTCGCGTTAATTATATTTAGATGTTACCGTAATTTGTATTCAGATGTTGTTTTAGTTGGTGTTCAGATGTTGGATTGCTCAACGTCTGAATCTCTTTGTTAAGTTGTGTTGACTACTGAGTTGACCAACTGATATCTGAAGTATTTCGTTTTACCAACAGCTGAGTTCCTTCGTTTAAACAACGTTGACGTCTGAGTTGACCAGCTGACAACTGAATTGTTTCTTCTTCCTTGTAACGTTATATCCAGTCAGATGTTACCTGTTAATTTCTCTATTTCTTTACAATTAATAGCGAATTTCTTTACAATTAATAGCGAAATGCCAGAGTCAGATTCCTTGTTTATTTCCACTTCAATTCTAAAGAATTATCCGATTCAATTGACAGATTCAAGTAGTATTTTTATTCAGTTTTCATCTTCGCAAGCATTTCAGAGAATCCTTATACAGTTCTTGAACATCATTTAACAAACAAAAACAAGTAAATCGTACTAAGAGAAAAGGAAAACAGATTTACAAAATAAAATAAAGAACAGAAAAATTATGTTTATGAAAGTTTTAAGTTATGACTTTGGCAACAAATGGTCCCCAGAGGAAGGGTGAGTGCGCGGCTGACGAACCGTGTGCCCTTCCAAATAGGAAGGATCAGGATTACGGATTGACAGATCTGTATACCCCTTCAACCATGAGCTTTATGCTAATACTGATATCAGGAGTTTGATCAAGAGAATTGGACCAAATGTACAAGTGTCTTTGTCATAATTTCAGAAAAGAAATAAATAGCGTATGTGTGATTTTAATCACAGCTCTGCAGTATGTTTAAAGATGCTTCGAAAATGTTTTCAGAACTGATTCATGTTTCATGCTTTCGTAATTATTCAGATTCCTCAGTTTTATACTTTGCTTAATTATTGTTAAGTGTACTCAGATCTCAGTTGTATCAGATACCGTTTGCTTATATCTGTATGCCTTCGATATCCCAGATTTTACCTGCTAGGCCTTTGGCTCACAAGTTTTCATTGAGTGCAGGTATTGAGCAAATAGGAGCTGGAGGAAGATGAACAGAAAGGAAGGAAGTGTTTATCGTGGACACCAGATTTCATTGCTCCTTTCTGTTTCAGATTTTGTTGTACAGAAACCTTAGTTTTAGTATTTTGTTTGAATTAGATTTCTAGTTCGATTATTATGTAGAAATCTGTACAGACTTCATGCTTGAAATTTTCACTTATGACATTATCAAATCTCTCCCATTTCCGCGTATGACATTATTATTCAGATGTGTAGAATTTCCGCGCCCTTTATAGTTCACGACTGATTTCTCTTATTAGTTAAGTGTTGAATTTATTTGCACTTTAGCCCAGAAAATTTAATAACGACTGGTTCATCATTTAGAATCGAAACTTGTGGGTATTTCAATTTGAACCCTAAAATTCTAAAATTCCTTTAAGAAAAGTCCGGTCGTTACAGTTGGTATCAGAGCATGGTTCTTGAGATAAACACACTTCCAGTCTGAGCATATCTCTCCAGCCGTTTATAAATTTGTGAGTTTTAATTCATGTTCTAGCATAAAGTAATCTCTCATATAGAATTATGGTGGATTTGGGCTACCCTTACAGATATGTCAGGACGAGGTAGAGGAAGAAGGAGCAATACAGAAGGAGATAGCGGATCTGATGGAGTGAATCCTGTTCTTAACAGCATGGCTCAACTGTTAGAACGATTAGTTGACCAAACCACTAATGGGAATGGTCAGTCTTTGGGTAGAATAGTTAACCGAGAAGATCCACAAGAGCGATTCAGGAGGCAGCGACCTCAGGAATTTTCTGGTACTACTGATCCGCTCATAGCAGAGAGCTGGATCAAATCTATGGAAGTGATATTCGAATATCTGCATCTGACAGAATTGGAGAGACCTCGGTGTGCAATTTACATGCTGAGCGGAGATGTGATGATGTGGTGGGAAGGAGCCAAGTTAATGGTGGACTTGGAAATTCTTACCTGGGAGGAATTCAAGCGGGTCTTTTTCGAGCAGTACTTTACTGTATACGTGAGAGAACAATTGCAGAGTGAAGTTTTAACCCTTAAGCAAGACGGAATGGCAATGCGGGACTATATCCGGAAATTCGAGAGGGGATGTTATTTTGTTCCACTGATTGGGACAAATGCAGATGCTAAACTTCGCCATTTCATTAATGGGTTGAAGCCCATGATCAAACATGATGTTAGGTTGGCAGAACCCGTGGATTACAGAGCAGCTGTAAATAAAGCTCTGCGGGCGGAACAAGACTGTAAGGCAATTGATGATGAGAGACAATTGAAGAGGCAGGCTTTCCAGCAAAATGATCGAAGGAAGTTCAAGAAACAGAACAGCAATCAGCAAGGGCCTCAAGGAAAAGGGCCAATTGCTGCTCAACCCATATCTGCTGTTCCAAATTCTGGGAATATGCCTCCATGTCCTACCTGCAAGAAAAATCATGCGGGACAGTGTCTTTTTGGACAGAAGGTCTGCTATACATGTGGCAAGCCAGGCCACATGTCTAGGAACTGCCCCCAGAAACAACAATAACTCATCACAAGCAGGGCCTATGTGATGACAGCTGAAGAAGCTCCGACAGATACCACAGTGGTAACGGGTAAGATCTCTGTCGCTAACATGTATACAATAGCCCTGTTATATTCTGGTGCTGAAGAAGCTCCGACAGATACCACAGTGGTAACGGGTAAGATCTCTGTCGCTAACATGTATACAATAGCCCTGTTATATTCTGGTGCAACTCATTCGTTTGTATCAGATAAATTTTCTAAGAAATTGTTTATTAAACCAGAAGAATTAGAAGTAGGATATTGTGTTCAGATTCCTACGGGAGATAATATAGTAACCAATCGTGTTATCCGAAATATAGAACTTAAGTTGCAAGGAAATATTGTCTATACAGATTTGATAGTATTGCCGATGCTTGAGTTTGATTTCATATTGGGAATAGATTGGCTAACCAAATACGCAGCTGTTATCGAATTTAAGAGAGGTTTGTTCAAATTGAATTACCTGGTGGAACATCATTTTTGTTCAAAGCTGATAAGTTTAGGGGTACCCCAAAATAATATCAGCATTGAAATCCCAGAAGTGTCTAAGAAACGGATGTCAGAGATTTTTAGTAAGTGCCTTATTATTAGAACCTGAAAAGAAAATTAATTTGGAAGATGTACATGTCGTGAGGGAGTTTCCAGATATCTTCCCAGCAGATATTACAGGTTTTCCTCCGAGTCGGGAATTAGAATTCACTATTGATTTAGTGCCAGAAGCTGCCCCAGTTTCTAAGCCTCCTTACAGACTCGCTCCTAAGGAAATGAAGGAACTAAAAGACCAGATCCAAGATCTATTGGATAGGGGATTCATTAGACCCAGTACCTCACCATGGGGTGCTCCCTAGTACTGTTCGTAAAGAAGAAAGATGGGAGTATGCGTTTTTGTATCAATTAGAGAACTGAATAAGTTAACAATTAAGAATAAGTATCCTCTCCCTAGGATCGACGATTTATTCTATCAGCTTCGTGGAGCTGCTATGTTCTCAAAGATCGATCTAAGGTCTGGATATCACCAATTACGAGTTAAGGAAACAGATGTGTACAAAACAGCCTTCAGAACCAGATATGGCCATTATGAAATTTTAGTTATGCCACTTGGATTGACTAATGCGCCATCAGTCTTTATGGATTTAATGAGTCGGGTATTTCAACCTTTCTTAGATAAGTTCGTAATAGTATTTATAGACGATATACTTATCTAGTCTAAGAGCAGAGGTGAACACGAAGAACACCTTAGAGAAATCTTACGGATTTTAAGAAATAAGCAGTTATTTGCTAAGTTTAGCAAATGTGAGTTCTGGATCGAAAAATTTGTATTCTTGGGTCATATTATTTCAAAGGATGGAATAGAAGTAGATCCTTCAAAGGTAGAATCTATTCGGTATTGGCCTGTACCTAAGAGTGTAACAGAAATCCGAAGTTTCTTAGGACTTGCAGGCTATTATCAAAGGTTTATAGAAGGATTTTCAAAGATCGCTGTTCCATTAACAGCTTTGACTAAGAAAAATGCTAAGTATGATTGGACTTTAAAATGCCAGTCCAGCTTTGAGAAACTAAAACTTGCGTTAATCGAAGCCCCTGTTTTAACGTTACCATCGGAGAAAGGAAATTTTGTGATTTATACTGATGCATCGAAGACAGGACTAGGAGCTGTTTTGATGCAAGAAATAAAGGTGATTTCTTATGCTTCTAGACAGTTGAAAATTCACGAAAGAAATTATCCTACGCATGACCTCGAATTAGCAGCAGTTGTTTTCACATTAAAGATTTGGAGACACTATTTATATGGAGAAAAATGCGAAATTTTTACAGACCATAAAAGCCTTAAGTATTTCTTTACTCAGAAAGAGCTGAATATGAGGCAAAAAAGATGGCTCGAACTGGTTAAAGATTACGATTGTGTAATCAGCTATCACCCCGGTAAAGCTAACGTAGTAGCAGATGCGTTAAGTAGAAGAAATGTGGGGTTAGCGCAGATTTCTATTCAGATTCCTCTAGCATTAGAAATTAACAGATTTGAACTAGGGATAGTTAAAAAGGAGAATGCTGCTAAGTTGTCAGTTCTTACGATTCAATCAACGTTAAAGGATAGGATCAAAGAGGGTCAGGCAAAGGATTATCAACTTCAGAAATGGAAGAAGCAAGACGAAGACAGAGGAGCAAATTTGTATATAGTGGATAAAGGAATTGTGAAATACCAAGGTCGGTTGTGGATACCGCGCACAGATAATTTGAGCAATGAAAACCATAACTCACCGTATTCAATTCACCCAGGAGGAACAAAGATGTTTAAGGATTTGCAAGCTCTGTTTTGGTGGCTAGGGATGAAGCGTGACATCGGTAGATTCGTCGCTGAATGTTTAACATGTCAGCAAGTTAAAGCAGAACACCAGAGACCTGCAGGAATGCTGAAACCACTTCCTATACCCGTACGTAAATGGGACAATATAGCGATGGATTTCGTTGTAGGATTACCCAGAACAGCACTAGGATACCATGAAATTTGGGTTATCATTGATAGATTAACTAAGTCTGCACATTCCTACCTGTTAAAACAATTTATGATTTGAATAAGTATGCAGAGTTGTACATCAAAGAAATAGTCAGACTTCATGGAATTCCAAGTTCTATAGTATCAGATAGAGATCCCAGATTTACTTCGAGATTCTGGAAAAGCTTGCACCAAGCCTTAGGAACTAAATTAACTTTCAGTACAACGTTCCATCCTCAAACAGATGGACAATCAGAAAGATTTATCCAAATACTGGAAGATTTGTTACGGGCTAGTGTTCTTGACTTTTCAGATAGTTGGGATTTTAAATTACCTTTAATTGAATTCACCTATAACAATAGTTACCAAGCTTCGATAGAAATGGCACCATACGAAACTTTACATGGCAGAAAATTTTGTTCGCCGATTCTTTGGGATGATATAGGTGAAAGAACGGAGATAGGACCTCATATTATTGAACAAACTGCTGAAGCAATTAAAAGAATTCGTGATCGAATGAAAACTTCTTAGATTAGGCAGAAAAGCTATGCAGACAGTCATCGCAGAGATCTGAATCTTGAAGTAGGAGATCATGTGTTCTTGAAGATATCACCAATGAAGGGTGTTATCAGATCTGGTAGAAAGGGAAAGCTGAGTCCCAGATTTTTTGGACCATTTCAGATCTTAGAACGATTCGAGACTTTAGCGTATCGTTTAGCGTTACATCAGGAGATGTCTACTGTTCACAAGGTGTTCCACATATCAGCGCTTAGAAAATACATTGCGAACCCTTCGCATGTACTCAGATATGAACCCATTCATTTAGCATCAGACTTGACTTACGAAGAGATTCCAGAGAAGATTTTAGCGAAAGAAAATCGTAAGTTAAGAAACAGAACTATCCCAATGATTAGAATTCAATGGAAAGAGAAGCAACATGGGAAGTTGAAGCTGATATGCAGAGAAGCTACACAGACCTCTTCAAGTAAGTAATTTCGAGGACGAAATTCTTTTAAGGGGGGTAGATTGTAGTGCCCAGACCTTTTTATAGCCACAATTAATAAGTTATGAGATTTGAGGGATTAAATTGATATGCTATTTTATTCAACTCTTAATTCGGTTGAATTTCAAGTTTCAGATTTGTACTGTTTAGTTTTTAAGCCTTGAAAAGCTAAATTTCCGATTTCATGATTTCGTAAGTTTCAGACTTCATTAAATCGACATTCAGAAGTTAGCTTCATGCTTTATTCAGATTTCTATTGCAATGCATAGACTTCCAGATGTTAGAACATAAATTCAGCAGTTGTTTTAGCAGGTTAATTGCAAACCAATTGGATCATTCATTTTAACTAAAATGGCTTGGTTTTTGCCTATCAGTGGTAATTCTTCTATCTCCCACGGTCGGATTTTACTTTGAAAAAAAAAAACAGAGTACGCTTTTAGGGGACATTGACATATTGATAACTTTTTTTCCTTACTTAGGCATTTAAATCGTATAAATAGAATCATAAGTTGCTTCATGCATCATTACTTTCAAAACAAATCATAGTAAGCGGTGCTCTTTCTTAAGGAAACCGAGCAAAATCCTTTCAAAACTTTTGAAGGAGACGAACTGAGTGCAGGTGATTTGCTGAACTTCGGCTGTGTTTCTGTTGAAGAATTCAGGCAAGTAAACTCTGTTCTTGCTCACTCATGAAAGCATATATTCAGTTCTGTATGCATGTTTGTGTGAGTTTTAAGGATTTGAAGTTTTGCTATGGCTGTTCTTCAAATAAAAGTATGTTCATGCTCTGTTTTTACAAAGGTACGTATTTACTGTATTTTGATCCAGAAAGGTTTCAGAAAATGGTTTGATGATGTTCGTCCAGTATTTTCTTGAGTATTCTAAAGATATTTCTTCGAAGTAGCTTATTCAATCTTTTTCCAAGAAATTTCTTGAGATATTTTGATTTCTTCAGACAAAGGAAACCATCGTCTTTCATTTTTATTCACCTGGTTAAGTCTGAAATCTGGTTCTTAAACCACAACTGATATGCTATGTTGGATAAATTCTAAGTGTGGCTTTCAGCTGTTGCATTGTTCTTGTTCAGCTGTTGTCAGATGTTGTAAGTTTGTGTTCAGCTGTTGCATTCGTTTGAGTTCAGCTGTCGCGTTAATTATATTCAGCTGTTACCGTAATTTGTATTCAGATGTTGTTTTAGTTGGTGTTCAGATGTTGGATTGCTCAACGTCTGAATCTCTTTGTTAAGTTGTGTTGACTACTGAGTTGACCAACTGATATCTGAAGTATTTCGTTTTACCAACAGCTGAGTTCATTCGTTTAAACAACGTTGACGTCTGAGTTGACCAGCTGACAACTGAATTGTTTCTTATTCCTTGTAACGTTATATTCAGTCAGATGTTACATATTAATTTCTCTATTTCTTTACAATTAATAGCGAATTTCTTTACAATTAATAGCAAAATTCTAGAGTCAGATTCCTTGTTTATTTCCACTTCAATTCGAAAGAATTATCCGATTCAATTGACAGATTCAATTAGTATTTTTATTCAGTTTTCATCTTCGCAAGCTTTTCAGAGAATCCTTATACAGTTCCAGAACATCATTTAACAAACAAAAACCAGTAAATCGTACTAAGAGAAAAGGAAAACAGATTTACAAAAGAAAAGAAAGAACAGAAAAATTATGTTTATGAAAGTTTTAAGTTATGACTTTGGCAACAAATGGTCCCCAGAGGAAGGGTGAGTGCACGGCTGACGAACCGTGTGCCCTTTCAATTAGGAAGGATCAGGATTACGGATTGACGGATCTGTATACCCCTTCAACCATGAGCTTTATGCTAATACTGATATCATGAGTTTGATCAAGCGAATTGGACCAAATGTAAAAGTGTCTTTGTCATAATTTCAGAAAAGAAATAAAGATCGTATGTGTGATTTTAATCACAGCTCTGCAGTATGTTTAAAGATGCTTCAAAAATGTTTTCAGAACTGATTCATGTTTCATAATTTCGTAATTATCAGATTCCTCAGTTTTATACTTTGCTTAATTATTGTTAAGTGTACTCAGATCTCAGTTGTATCAGATACCGTTTGATTTTATCTGTAAGCATTCCATATCCCAGATTTTACCTGCTGGGCCTTTGGCACACTAGTTTTCATTGAGTGCAGGTATTGAGCAAATAGGAGCTGGATGGAGATGAACAGAAAGGAGGGAAGTGTTTATCGTGGACACCAGATTTCATTGCTCCTTTCTGTTTCAGATTTGTTGTACAGAAACCTTAGTTTTAGTATTTTGTTTGAATCAGATTTCTAGTTCGATTATTATGTACAAATCTGTACAGACTTCATGCTTGAAATTTTCATTTATGACATTATCAGATCTCTCCCATTTCCGCGTATGACATTATTATTCAGATGTGTAGAATTTCCGCGCCCTTTATAGTTCACGTCTGATTTCTCTTATTGGTTAAGTGTTGAATTTATTTGCACTTTAGCCTAGAAAATTTAATAACGACTGGTTCATCATTTTGAATCGAAACTTGTGGGTCTTTCAATTTGAACCCTAAAATTCTAAAATTCCTTTAAGAAAAGTCCGTCGTTACACAATGCGTATGTATGAATGCAGTAAAGCAGTAAAGAATTGCGATTTGTTTCTGGAAGTTCGGAGCTCAATCTCCTATATCTCCCATTCTTCCGCCACGGGAAGGATCCACTAGAAGACTTTGATTACAACGACCCTCGCTGCAACCCACTCCTACGACCCACAGCCGCAAGAACTCCTAGAATCTACCACTGCACACCAGCCCGCAAGCTGCGTGTGACTAACTCACTTATTTACTGCCTCAGTGAGAAAGGCTACAAGGACTTGTTTAACGTCTTTGTCCAAAGACTACACACACTTCTTTAACGTCTCAGTGCGAAAGACAACACAATGACTTGTGTTTATGATTCACTCATCTATACAATTAGGCTCTTAGCTATCAGATGTGAGTGAATCTGTGTGTGAGAATTATACAGTGTATGCTCACTCACGAATGTATTCTCACACACTGGGAAGTGCTACTCTCCGAGCTGGTTTTCTGCTATCTTCCCATGGTTGTGCAGTAGACTTGATTAATCTGTTTTTGCTCTTGCACACCTCTCTTATTTTTTGCATCTTCTGTTGCTCATATATACAGCCTCTGTGCAGATTTTATCCGTTGGACACAAAGCATATAGCCATTGTAAAAGGCTTCTGAAAAGTTCTGTCATGGTTGTACTTTGTGTCCTTTGCATTTAATGCTTCTGCAGGCTTTGTGGACTTTGCACTGTACAGGTCTGTTCCTGATTCTTTTGTTCAAATCTCTTTGCTTGTTGTTTTGCCTAATTCTGCTCTTGACCTCTGCTCTGCTTGCTGAGCTGGTTTGATCTTAACCAGCTTGCCTCTTGTTTCTTCTTTGCTATGAGCTTGTCTGTCCACTGAGCTGGTTGCTGAACTCTGGGCTGGTCTCCACTAGCTGGTTGCTGAGTTGGTTTTTCCCTTCAGCTGGTCTTCGAGCTGAGCTTGTTTCCCAGCTGGTTTCTTCTTTCACAGAACCGCTCTGCTGTCTGGTTGTCCTTAGCTGGATCATCCCTAGCGTCCCCTCACTGTACCAGCTAAGTTGTCCTATGTTGGACCAGCTCGGGAGTCCCCTTACTGTTCCAACTTGGACCACTCCTCAATCTGCACTGCTATCTGCTCTCAATCAATATGCTATCAGTGCTTTCTCGCTGTTGAGCAGGCTTTATAATCCGGCCAGGGAATTTGCAAGGTTCGGGATGAACTTGCTTATTTTTGCATGAGACCAGTGCTACACCCTCCAAAACGGTCCAACGAGCAAGATTCACTACTTTGTGGTGACCTAAGCTGCTTTTCGGCCAAATTCCTTCATTTAGGCCTCTGAAAGCGCATTTTTCTGTTCAGATCAACCTACGCACTTAATTTAAATCGTCAGTATAATAGTAACGGATTTTGTGTGAATCAAAACTTAGATTCTGATATGTAAAAACGGATCCAACAATCTCCCCTTTTTGATTTACACAAAATCCGGATAAACATATGCATGTATGTTTATGCTTGAAATATTTCTCCCCCTTTTTGTGGGAATCAAAAAGAGTTTGAAATCTTGTCTCCCCCTCAATATTTAAAAAAACACTCCCCCTTGACAGAACATGGGGTAATTTTATTTTTTAAATAAAATCATTTTAAGTACAGGGAGACAGTTTGTCGAAAGCTATATGAATGCATGAGATTTTGAAAAACAAAGTATATGCTACTTAAAAGTTCTCATCTATCCATATTAAAGGATAAATGACCATTGAATTCACAGAATCTCTTCTGCTTCTCTCGAACACTATTATAGTCGCTATTCTTTCAGCGAAACCAGTGTAAGAGGTCTTGGCATCCACGGATCTCGTGCAATCCGTCAGCTCAACAGAAGAGATGTTGCCGCATCTTCCTTTCGAGAGTCTGCTCTGCTATTCAACAGTCATTACTCCCCCTATCTATATAGAGTGAGTTTTTGAAAGCCTTGAAAATTTTGTAGCATGGACAGGCTTTCGAACAGATATCAGAGCATATTTTAAAACTGTTTAAAAAACATTTTTCGAATAAAATGCACTATTCAAGAACAACATGCTTTGATACAACTTGTTGGGGATCGTTTTAACCCTCTATTAATGTGCAATGACTAGTTATTCGATCAATAATGACAAGACGCAGGATTCAGCCAGAAGTTGAAGCCGGGTTCGCAAAGATCAAGCTGGTTTTAGCTGAAAGTTGAAACCAGCTCAATACAAGGCGAGCACTAATGCCAGTTCCAGCTGGAAGACTAGAACCAGCTCAACACTTCGGCCGAATGATCTGGTTAACTTAACTTGAGCTGCAATAGCTCATTGTTCTTGAATACTTTGTGCACCGAGATACATATTGAGTAATGTAAATAAAACATGCGGAAATAACTCAAACTGCACTCTATCATTCGAAGCCCAAATAAACAGTTTTATGCGTAGTTGAAAATATGCTATGCGTATGTATGAATGCAGTAAAGCAGTAAAGAAATACGCTGCGATTTGTTTCTGGAAGTTCGGAGCTCAATCTCCTACATCTCCCATTCTTCCGCCACGGGAAGGATCGACTATAAGACTTTGATTAAAATGACCCTCGCTGCAACCCACTCCTACGACCCGCAGCCGCAAGAACTCCTAGCATCTATCACTGCACACCAGCCCGCAAGCTGCGTGTGACTAACTCACTTCTTTACTGCTTCAGTGAGAAAGGCTACAAGGACTTGTTTAACGTCTTTGTCCGAAGACTATACACATTTCTTTAACGTCTCAGTGCGAAATACAACACAATGACTTGTGTTTATGATTCACTCATCTATACAATTAGGCTCTCAGATATCATATGTGAGTGAATATGTGTGTGAGAATTATACAGTGTATGCTCACTCTCGAATGTATTCTCACACACTGGGAAGTGCTCCTCTCCGAGCTGGTTTTCTTCTATCTTCCCATGGTTGTGCAGTAGACTTGATTAATCTGTTTTTGCTCATGCACACCTCTCTTAGTTTTTGCATCTTCTGTTGCTCATATATATAGACTCTGTGCAGATTTTATCCGTTGAACACAAAGCATATAGCCGTTGTAAAAGGCTTCTGAAAAGTTCTGTCATAGTTTTACTTTGTGTCCTTTGCATTTAATGCTTCTGCAGGCTTTGTGGACTTTGCACTGTACAGGTCTGTTCCTCATGTGGACAACTCAGCAACTCGATTTCTGTTTTTGCTCATGCACACCTCTCTTAGTTTTTGCATCTTCTGTTGCTCATATATATAGACTCTGTGCAGATTTTATCCGTTGAACACAAAGCATATAGCCGTTGTAAAAGGCTTCTGAAAAGTTCTGTCATAGTTTTACTTTGTGTCCTTTGCATTTAATGCTTCTGCAGGCTTTGTGGACTTTGCACTGTACAGGTCTGTTCCTCATGTGGACAACTCAGCAACTCGATTTGAACTGTAATAAGCAACCTTCGTAATGTCTTTTGTTCAAAAATCTTTGCTTGTTGTTTTGCCTAATTCTGATCTTAACCTCTGCTCTACTTGCTGAGCTGGTTTGACCTTAACCAGCTTGCTTCTTGTTTCTTCTTTGCTATGAGCTGGTCTGTCCACTGAGCTGGTTGCTGAACTCTGGGCTGGTCTCCACCAGCTGGTTGCTGAGTTGGTTTTTCCCTTCAGCTGGTCTTCGATCTGAGCTTGTTTCCCAGCTGGTTTCCGTCCCAGCTGGTTTCTTCTTTCACAGAACCGCTCTGCTGTCTGGTTGTCCTTAGCTGGATCAGCTCGGGCATCCCCTCACTATACCAGTTAAGTTATCCTATGTTGGACCAGCTCGGGCGTCCCCTTACTGTTCCAACTTGGACCACTCCTCAATCTGCACTGCTATCTGCTCTCAATCAATATGCTATCAGTGCTTTCTCTCTGCTGAGCAGGCTTTATAATCCGGCCGGGGAATTTGCAAGGTTCGAAATGAACTTGCGTATTTTTGCATGAGACCAGTGCTTCACCCTCCGAAACGGTCCAACGAGCAAGACTGTGACGCCCGCAGCCACGTGATCACGATTTTGGGTAAATAAAAATTTTAGAATAAAAGGAATGGTTGAAGGACAATTGTTATAAGCCGTACTTCTTATAACATTGAAAGAATTTCGAAACATAATACAAAAGCTGACAGAAACTTGCACGGCGCTAAATTAAAACATTTGCGGAAAACGGATATCATATATATATTTGCAATTGCGGGTTACAACATTTGGAATTCTATTTGAATATACAAATTTTGCAACTGATCTAATACAGTCTTTTGCAAAAGATAGAACAACATCAACGTGACACGGAAAACGTTGGCCATTGATAAACACAACACCACGCAGTTGCTGTCAGAATTCATCCTCCGTTCGCCCCTCAGCTGTCGAACCTGCACCATTTTAAAAGCTAATGAGCCTAGGGACTCAGCAAGCAAAATCTGAGTAATATAAATTTCATTTAACGCAGGCCAACATCTGATTATACATAACTGAGTTGAAGGAACATCTGGTAAACATAAACATTCTTTTCTTTAACATTCATAAATGTTCCTTTCTTTCATAAACATAGAAATGGGGATAATAACCCAGATCTCATCAACATTATTTTCTTTTGATTTATGGCTTAGAAGCTCTCCTTAGGCCCATTGTGCACTTTGATCAAAATGACTTCCGATATCAGTTTTAGCATATAGCTCATATGAAAGGGTAGTCGACATCTGGACAACTGCTCACCCTTCTCATTGGTGGCCGTCTGTTATCTATGCCATAAACCTTAAAATAACTTTTGTTCCTTTAACATCTTTTCTTTGAAATTCTCTTTGAAACTCTTCGGGTTCCATCATTTAAAACTCTTGCTTCCCATTTCAAAACTTTACTCAGTATCGAATTCAGCTTTTGGATATGAAATAAAATCAGACGCAACAAAGTGGAACAATACTATGGAACAAAATAGATCTTCACTGTTCACGTTTATCGTAAAACAGCCGCAAGAATATTTTTTAACATTGAAACAGACGTAGTAGATGAAACGATGTCGTTGAAGTAGGAAACAGACATGATGACGTAAGAATATCTGCTACAAGTTGCAACTTAAGAAAACGACGTCGTTAGCTTGAACCAGACGCAATAACAATTTCTAACAACGCGACTCAGGAATAGGAGTAAAACGATGTCGTTTACTTTTAAATGGCTGACGTAAGAAAGTCTGTTACCAAGAATGAACAGACGTAAGAATATCTATTATCAGTCGTGACTCTGAATAAATGGAACGATGTCGTTTGCACAACAAACAGACGTATGAACAGTGCAACGACTGAATACTACGATACAATGCAACAGCTGATGAACAAACTAACAACTGATGAACAAAACCAATAGCTGATGAACAATAAAACCAACAGCTGATTACAATTTTGGTGTTGCAACATCAAAACGACGACTGTGCCATCAGCTGTTGTCTATCAAACCATACTTTATACTGATTCAATTAACAACCACCGATTACTCAGTATCAAGTTCCAATATTACCATCCACCGGAAAGAAGAACATCCATAACCTAACTGAATCGAAACTCGAATCCTCAGTGTTTTAAAACATCCATATCTTTCTGGAAAACACTTGGAAGCATAAAAAAATCATTTTCGAACCCAACTTTCTTTCCTTCTTCATGCGTAAATCATTTAAACATGAACTTCAACATACAATAACATACTGGCAAGAAGATCCATAAAATGAATAAAATCAATATATGCTTCAAATGGTGTAGCAAAGGATCAGCTTTTACTTGCCTTAATCAACGCTTTGCAACCTCAGTTGATTCCTACAGAACTCTCATCCTTGCGCAACCACACGAGCTTCTTTAGAAATATTTTGAAGAACACTAAAGATTTTCTTTGCAAATGATAATGTACTTTGCTTTCGAAACAGGTTTAAATATGAATGGGATTAGTGGCAAGATTCTATGTTATTTCAAGCATGACACACCTAAAAAAATTATGGTAAAACCTCCTTCTCAACATTTTAATTTGTAAAACACCAAACCCTTTTTAAAAGAAATCATTTGTCCTCCTTAAAGATATTTTCAACCAATTTTAAACCTGCTCATGTATCGCCCTTGGAGCCATCTGTTGAAACCAGCCGAGTCGCATCATTTTCTGAAATCAATAAAACCGACAAATGCTCAATATTTCAAATGCCAATTAACTCATGAAAATAAACAAGATGCATACATGTAATCCTATGGATTTTTGGGGCGTTATAAAGACTCACTACTTCATGGTGACCTAAGCTGCTTTTCGGTCAAATTCCTTCATTTAGGCCTCCGAAATCGCATTTTTCTGTTCAGCTCAACCTGCGCACTTAATTTAAATCGTCAGTATAATAGTAACGGATCTTGTGTGAATAAAAACTTAGATTCTGATATGTAAAAACGGATCCAACAATCTCCCACTTTTTGATTTACACAAAATCCGGATAAACATATGCATGTATGTTTATGCTTGAAATATTTATCCCCCTTTTTGTGGGAATCAAAAAGAGTTTGAAATCTTGTCTCCCCCTCAATATTTAAAACAAAACTCCCCCTTGACAGAACATGGGGTAATTTTATTTTTTAAATAAAATCATTTTAAGTACAGGGAGACAGTTTGTCGAAAGCTATATGAATGAATGAGATTTTGAAAAACAAAGTCTATGCTACTCAAAAGTTCTCATCTATCCAGATTAAAGGATAAATGACCATTGAATTCACAGAATCTCTTATGCTTCTCTTGAACACTGTTATAGTCGCTATTCTTTCAGCGAAACCAGCGTAATAAGTCTTGGCATCCACGGATCTCGCGCAATCCATCAGCTCGACAGAAGAGATGTTGCCGCATCTTCCTTTCGAGAGTCTGCTCTGCTATTCAACAGTCATTACTCCCCCTATCTATATAGAGTGAGTTTTTGTAAGCCTTAAAAATTTTGTAGCATGGACAGGATTTCGAACAGATATCATAGCGTATTTTAAAGATGTTTAAAAAACATTTTTCGAATAAAATGCACTATTCAAGAATAATCTGCTCTGATACCGCTTGTTGGGAATCGTTTTAACCCTCTATTAATGTGAAATGACTAGTTAATCGATCAATAACTAGTACTAGAGGGTGTAACCAGATCGAATGACAAGACGCAGGATTCAGCCAGAAGTTGAAGTCGGGTTCGCAAAGATCAAGCTGGTTTCAGCTGAAAGTTGAAACTAGCCCAATACAAGGCGAGCGCTAAACATTCCAGTTCCAGCTGGAAGACTAGAACCAGCTCGACACTTCGGCCGAATGATCTGGTTAACTTAACTTGAGCTGCAATAGCTTATTGTTCTTGAATACTTTATGCACCGATATACAGATTGAGTAATGTAAATAAAACATGCGGAAATAACTCAAACTGCACTCTATCGTTCGAAGCCCAAATAAACAGTTTTATGCGTAGTTGAAAATATGCAATGCGTATGTATGAATGCAGTAAAGCAGTAAAGAAATATGCTGCGATTTGTTTCTGGAATTTCGGAGCTCAATCTCCTACATCTCCCCTTCTTCCGCCACGGGAAGGATCCACTAGAAGACTTTGATTTCAACGACCCTCGCTGCAACCCACTCCTACGCCCCGCAGCCGCAATAACTCCGAGCATCTACCACTGCACACCAACCCGCAAACTGCATGTGACTAACTCACTTCTTTACTTCCTCAGTGAGAAAGGCTACAAGGACTTGTTTAACGTCTTTGTCCAAAGACTACACACAATTCTTTAAAGTCTCAGTGCGAAAGACAACACTTGTGTTTATGATTCGCTCATCTATATAATTAGGCTCTCAGCTATCAGATGTGAGTGAATCTGTGTGTGAGAATTATACAGTGTATGCTCACTCTTGAATGTATTCTCACACACTGGGAAGTGCTCCTCTTCGAACTGGTTTTCTGCTATCTTCCCATGGTTGTGCAGTAGACTTGATTAATCTGTTTTTGCTCATGCACACGTCTCTTAGTTTTTGCATCTTCTGTTGCTCATATATATAGACTCTATGCAGATTTTATCCATTGAACACAAAGCATATAGCCGCTGTAAAAGGCTTCTGAAAAGTTCTGTCATAGTTGTACTTTGTGTCCTTTGCATTTAATGCTTCTGCAGGCTTTGTGGACTTTGCACTGTACAGGTCTTTTCCTCATGTGGACAACTCAGAAACTCGATTTGAACTCTAATAAGCAACCTTCGTAATGTCTTTTGTTCAAATCTCTTTGCTTGTTGTTTTGCCTAATTCTGATCTTGACCTCCGCTCTGCTTGCTGAGCTGGTTTGACCTTAACCAGCTTGCCTCTTTTTCTTCTTTGATATGAGCTGGTCTGTCCACTGAGCTGGTTGCTGAACTCTGGGCTGGTCTCCACCAGCTGGTTGCTGAGTTGATTTTCCCTTCAGCTGGTCTTCGAGCTGAGCTTGTTTCCAGCTGGTTTCCATCCCAGCTGGTTTCTTCTTTCACAGAACCGCTCTGTTGTCTGGTTGTCCTTAGCTGGATCAGCTCGGGCGTCCCCTCACTGTACCAGCTAAGTTGTCCTATGTTGGACCAGCTCGGGCGTCCCCTTACTGTTCCAACTTGGACCACTCCTCAATCTGCACTGCTATCTGCTCTCAATCAATATGCTATCAGTGCTTTCTCGCTGCTGAGCAGGCTTTATAATCTGGCCGGGGAATTTGCAAGGTTCGGGATGAACTTGCGTATGCATGAGACCTGTGCTACACCCTCCGGTCCAACGAGCAAGACTCACTACTTTGTGGTGACCTAAGATGCTTTTCGGCCAAACTCCTTCATTTAGGCCTTCGAAATCGCATTTTTCTGTTCAGATAAACCTACGCACTTCATTTAAATCGTCAGTATAATAGTAACGGATTTTGTGTGAATCAAAACTTAGATTCTGATATGTAAAAACGGATCCAACAATCTCCCCATTTTTTATTTACACAAAATCCGGATAAACATATGCATGTATGTTTATGCTTGAAATATTTCTCCCCCTTTTTGTGGGAATCAAAAAGAGTTTGAAATCTTGTCTCCCCCTCAATATTTAAAACAAAACTTCCCCTTGACAGAACATGGGTAATTTTATTTTTTAAATAAAATCATTTTAAGTACAGGGAGACAGTTTGTCGAAAGCTATATGAATGCATGAGATTTTGAAAAACAAAGTGTATGCTACTCAAAAGTTCTCATCTATCCATATTAAAGGATAAATGACCATTGAATTCACAGAATCACTTATGCTTCTGTCGAACACTGTTATAGTCGCTATTCTTTCAGCGAAACCAGCGTAAGAGGTCTTGGCATCCACGGATCTCGTGCAATCCGTCAGCTCGACAGAAGAGATGTCGCCGCATCTTCCTTTCAAGAGTCTTCTTTGCTATTCAACAGTCATTACTCCCCCTATCTATATAGATGAGTTTTTGAAAGCCTTAAAAATTTTATAGCTTGGACAGGCTTTCGAACAGATATAAGAGCGTATTTTAAAACTGTTTAAAAAAAATTTTTGGAATAAAATACACTATTCAAGAACAACCTGCTCTGATACAACTTGTTGGGGATCGTTTTAACCCTCTATTAATGTGCAATGACTAGTTATTCGATCAATAACTAGTACTAGAGGGTGTAACCAGATCGAATGACAAGACGCAAGATTCAGCCAGAAGTTGAAGCCGGGTTCGCAAAGTTCAAGCTGGTTCCAGCTGAAAGTTGAAACCAGCCCAATACAAGGCGAGCGCTAAACATGCCAGTTCCAGCTGGAAGACTAGAACCAGCTCGACACTTCGACCGAATGATCTGGTTAACTTAACTTGAGCTGAAATAGTTCATTGTTCTTGAATACTTTGTGCACCGAGATACAGATTGAGTAATGTAAATAAAAAATACGGAAATAACTCAAACTGCACTCTATATTTCGAAGCCCAAATAAACAGTTTTATGCGTAGTTGAAAATATGCAATGCGTATGTATGAATGCAGTAAAGCAGTAAAGAAATACGCTGCGATTTATTGCTGGAAGTTCGGAGCTCAATCTCCTACATCTCCCCTTCTTCCGCCACGGGAAGGATCGACTAGAAGACTTTGATGACAACGACCCTCGCTGCAACCCACTCCTACGACCCACAGCCGCAAGAACTCCTAGCATCTACCACTGCACACCAGCCCGCAAGCTGCTTGTGACTAACTCACTTCTTTACTGCCTCGGTGAGAAAGGCTACAAGGACTTGTTTAACGTCTTTGTCCAAAGACTACACACACTTCTTTAACGTCTCAGTGCGAAAGACAACACAATGACTTGTGTTTATGATTCATCATCTATACAATTAGGCTCTCAGCTATCAGATGTGAGTGAATCTGTGTGTGAGAATTATACAGTGTATGCTCACTCTCGAATGTATTCTCACACACTGGGAAGTGCTCCTCTCCGAGCTGGTTTTCTGCTATCTTACCATGGTTGTGCAGTAGACTTGATTAATCTATTTTTTCTCATGCACACCTCTCTTATTTTTTGCATCTTTTGTTGCTCATATATATAGCCTATGTGCAAATTTTATCTGTTGGACACAAAGCATATAGCCATTGTAAAAGGATTCTGAAAAGTTCTGTCATGGTTGTACTTTGTGTCCTTTGCATTTAATGCTTCTGCAGGCTTTGTGGACTTTGCACCGTACAGGTCTGTTCCAGATGTGGACAACTCAGCAAATCGATTTGAACTCTAATAAGCAACCTTCGTAATGTCTTTTGTTCAATCTCTTCGCTTGTTGTTTTGCCTAATTATGCTCTTGACCTCTGCTCTGCTTGCTGAGCTGGTTTGACCTTAACCAGCTTGCCTCTTGTTTCTTCTTTGCTATGAGCTGGTCTATCCACTGAGCTGGTTGCTGAACTCTGGGCTGGTCTCCACCAGCTGGTTGCTGAGTTGGTTTTTCCCTTCAGCTGGTCTTCGAGCTGAGCTTGTTTCCCAGCTGGTTTCTTCTTTCACATAACCGCTCTGCTGTCTGGTTGTCCTTAGCTGGATAAGCTCGTACGTCCCCTCACTGTACCAGCTAAGTTGTACTATGTTGGACCAGCTCGGGCGTCGCCTTACTGTTTCAACTTGGACCACTCCTCAATCTGCACTGCTATCTGCTCTCAATCAATATGCTATCAGTGCTTTCTCGCTGCTGAGCAGGCTTTATAATCCGGCCGGGGAATTTGCATTATTCGGGATGAACTTGCGTATTTTTGCATGAGACCAGTGCTACATCCTCCGAAATGGTCCAACAAGCAAGACTCACTACTTCGTGGTGACCTAAGCTGCTTTTCGGCCAAACTCCTTCATTTAGGTCTCCGAAATCGTATTTTTCTTTTCAGCACAACCTGTGCACTTAATTTAAATCGTTAGTATAGTAGTAACGGATTTTGTGTGAATCAAAACTTAGATTCTGATCTGTTTCCAACAGTCTATAATAGCCAGCCAGACGCAAGAAACTACGGATCTCAGAAACATTCCTAGGTCGCTCCCAGTTAAGAACTGCTTCGACCTTACTAGGATCCACCGAAGTACCTTCTGCAGTTATGACATGACCCAAAAAGATTACCTTATCCAGCCAGAATTCACACTTGCTGAATTTTGCATAGCCTGTGAGTCTCTCAGTTTCTGCAACACCAGTCACAAGTGTTACTTATGCTCTCTGAAGTTCCTCGAATACACCAGGATATCATCTATGAAGACAATCACAAAATGATCAATGTACTCACTAAAGACGTGATTCATCAAATCCATGAAGACAGCAGGAGCATTCGTCAATCCAAACGGCATCACAAGAAACTCATAATACCCATATCTAGTCTTGAACGCCATCTTCGCCACATCAGCTTCTCTAATCCTCAACTGATGATAACTAGATCGTAGATCAATGGATTATACTTCCGATCCCTATAGTTGATCAAACAGATCATCGATTCTCGGCAACGGATACTTATTCTTGATCGTTGCTTTATTCAACTGCCGAAAATCCACACACATCCTCATAGATCCATCCTTCTTCTTCACAAAAAGAATCGGAGCTCCCCAACGAGACATACTCGGCCTTATGAATCCCTTCTCCACGCAACTGATCCTTAAGTTCCTTCAGCTAAGCTGGCGCCAACCGATACGGAGCTCTAAATCGGGGCTGTTCCTGGCACCAACTCTATGCTGAAGTCAATCTCTCTTTTCGGAGGGAATCCAGGAATATCATTCGGGAAAACATCTGGGAACTCTCGAGCAATAGGGAGATCACTCAACCCTATCCTCGATTCATGAGAAACATCCAAGGCATAGATCATAAAGCCTGAATTCTCTAGAGACAACAAGCTAAACTGCTCTTCTCTTCTATTTATACTTTTTGGATACAACGATAATAAATGTAGCCAGTAGACACGTTGTACATCCAAATTGAATTTCCTGCGACATCTTAAACGCTTGTACGATGAAAGTACATCTCCATTAATGCATTGCACTTTTTGACAACTTTGCACCGTCTTTAGTTTGAACTCAATCTCCGCGTATCTGAATTTAGCTCAAAGTAGTTCCAACGACTAAAAAATCACTACAGAGATGCCAAATGTCTCACATCAGACTGTACGTAGCTTCAAACATTCCAAAATTCAATTTGCTACGTTGTACAATATTCAGTGGTCTCCCGATCTGGTTTCTGAACATTTGAATTGCTTTTCTTGATCGGGTTCTGAGCTTGATCCTATCCAATTTGTTTTGAAGTATTATGCTAATGATATCTTTCAGATAGCATTCTTTGTACGCCTATATCTTCAGTACCACTTCATGAAATCATTCTGCTTGGTTTACTTGACTGGTCTTTCAGCTGGTCCGTTATTCCACTTTTCACTCCAGCTAGTCTTCTTATTACTACCACTATGATATGTTTTCTCAGTTGTAAACCACTGCTTTTCTGTTCTTTGTCTCAATGCTTTCTGCTTTGAATTCTTTGAATTTTCTCTACTGAATTATCTTTATTCGGCTATCAGCATTGATTTAGTACCCATCTGGTTTTACCTAAACCAGCACATCTCAATATCCTGAGCTGGTTTGATCCTAACCAACTTGACCAAAATACCTTTGCTGGTTTGTTCTAAACCAGCGTACCTGAATGCACTGAGATGGTTTTTCCTTAACCAGTTTGACTCCGATCTGGTTTCTACGTCCAACAATGTAGGCTTCATCCAGATCTTGTGACTTTGGTCTTGATTATATCTCTTTCATTTTTCATCACCAAAACTTCTGAAATTTACTCTAACAATTTCCCCCTTATTGGTGATGACAAAACTTTGGTCGGTGACACATTTTTGGTCGCAAACAGAGAGTTTTATTTACCATTGAACAATTAAAAAGATGCAACTATATACAAACAACTTGGTCCAAAAAAAAAACTAAGTCCATCCTTTCTCAAAACCATCTTCTCTTATTATAGTCGCTGCTTCCTTCTCCCCTTTTATAATTTGGTCCTCTACCCATAGTACTGCTTGTACCTTCCCCTTGTCTACTCGGTCCTTGTCCTCCTTCAGATCCATGGCTTTGTCCTCCTTCCACCTTTTTGGCATCACCAGTCTCCTTAAGGTGATTAACCAATTCTACCAGCTGCAGTTTAACAAAGTCAAGAGCATTGGAAAACTGGTACTGCTTCTCAACCAGCTGACGAACTAGACTGTCTCCAACGATGTTTGGGAAGAAGTAACGTTGGCGGCCACCGTGTCCATCCTATCATAAAATCCGCGCTTGTAGGTACCAAAGTCGTGCTTCTTAAAAGTCTGAATATTTAGCAACGCCTCAACTTTAGAGTTTAGGGATCCATGTCTATAGTCCATGGATTTCACCCTTGAATCAATAGATTGAGACTTTGAATCCATAGAGATCATCCGTGAATCCAGGGAAACAATTACTTTTTCTACTTTGAAAGCTTACTGTTAGCATGCATAGTGTTTGGGGGACTGGATACAAAAACCTGTTGTGAGCCATCGTGGGAAGAATATTCATTATCTTCTGAACCCAAAAAATCCATTGTTTCTTCTCTGTGTTCTATATATACAACCATCTGTAAGCCAGATGGACTCGGACCCTGATGGTCCTCATTATTCGTCTCACAAATGGGATTCTAACCTAGACTATTTACATGATCCTCAGTGTGGATGGGAAGACTGTCGGAAGAAGTAGTACTCTCACTGGAGCTTGGATTGGAATCAATATAGAAGCGCATGCTTGCACACTGGCCATTGTACATGGAGGGATGAGAACTAGAAGATCGGGAACTAGAGAGGTTTGAACTGTGTTGAGGCTGATCCTCTGTCTCAGGAACTGGTTGTTCCTGTTGCCCATCTGAAAGACGCAACTGTACATTTCTGTATACTCTTTCTATTCAACAACCTGGTCAACCGTCTTACTCTGTCGTCCGTCTGATCTGCCTTCCTTGTCGCTTCCTGCTCCCTGAGTGGAAAACTCAAGAGCAGGAATCCGTGGTTGTGCTGATGGAGGCAGAGTGATCTGGAGAGTGTCTGTGCTGGCAGAATAGACTGCTATTGAAGCTTCCGAAGCTATAATAGGTAGACCAACTAGTACTCTCAGATCCCGCTGTTGCCTTGCGATTTCTCTAAGTTCCTTACTGATAAATCAAATGCATATATAATCATAGTTGAAAGACGGCTCGGTTGGATTGAAATTTTCCAGGTGCTCATCAACGCTCTTCTGCACCTCCATCTCATAGAGACTTGCTCCGTCTCTCCCCATAACAACAACTGCTCTTCAATCTGAGCCAAGTTTTCAAAAGATGAAACATCTTTGATCCGTACCTCTTTAAGGAAGTGCACCCATTCATCAGAGGCATCCATCCTTGCAGATACATCTTCCCATGCGGAGTTTAGCACTAACTGACAGTGCTCTTCAACAAGGGTAGGTTTGACAAATACAACTAGGGTCTCTTTACCCTTGACGGAGGGATCTATCTTGGACAGGAAATACGTCACCCAATTTATCTCCCGGATTTAGGGGTAAAGATACCCAATCCAGTGAACGTTAGGGACGGCTGGGCTAGCTGCTGAGTTTCAGTCCTTACTACAATCGCCCCTTCGTGGGAAGTAGTTTCCTTCTCACGCTGGTAATTGTCAGGCCTCGTGCTCACAACAGATAAACACATGCGGAAGCTATCAAAAAGTGGGTAAAATTTTCGCTTTTCGGCCCGACGGTTTTAAACATATAATTTAAAATACAACTATACTTAAAATAAGTTTCCCACCTCATATAACAACCAACAAATAAGCATACATAATTCCAAACATGTATCAAACTCCCCTACGAGTACAAAAACAAAGCGCAGGGCATCTCCCTGGCTAACTGATACATATATAAAAGTATGCTATATGCAACTGGGACACTCTAGCCACCTCCTGGGGCACCACCAGCTGGGTTAAACCCACGACCAGCTGTAGAACCTGGGTTTCCTGAAAACAACACAACAAGAAACAAACCAAGCCCCGGAGGGACATGGGGTCAAACACCAGTACGGAGAGCAACTATAAAACAGCAATATACAGCAAGGAATAAATTGTAGATGCTATGCATATAAATCAGCAAATAAGCAGCAAGAATAAAAGGTAGATGCTATGCATGATATGCTGAACAACAACTGATGACTCCAATCGAGAATGGACGTCAAAGAATCAATGCATAGCTCAACTGAATCTGCAACAAATGGTGGCCACTGGGTGTGTTCCAAGTGTGGTAGCTAACCACTCGCCGGGAGACGACACCCAAATACCAGATGCATCAACAACTCGGGCTGCTGTTGACCCACCTATGAACTGTGGTAGTTAGCCACTCGGCGCATAGGGGCAACATAACCCAGCAGGGAAAATGAGAGTGCGGTATTGCCGCTCGCCCTCGCAACCTGGTAAGAAAACAGAACAAGACGACGTAACGATGGCAATGAAACTGGAATGAGATGCAATAAGTGTATGCACATGCTGTACAATAACAAGCATATCAACATATGCGCAACAACAATAACAACAGCATGTATACAACACATAACACACAACCATCTCATAAATCGGCAGCCTCAACAGGCAAACAAACACATAAGCCAGCAAAGCCATCTCACAATTCACCCAAGCTGTCACCTTGCTGAAATTATAAGCTCAACCCGTACCTTATATTCTGTGCAACAATTACCACAATTCAAAGCCTGAGAAAGCTGGTCGAGACCTGCTAAAAATACACAACACACAATTCTCAGCCTACACACAGAAACTCACGGCCAAAACAATTCCAACCACACTGCTGGGAGCTACAACTCAACCAGCTAACTATCATCCTTTAACATCTCAATAGGAAGCTCAAACCACAACTAGGAGCGAGATCTTAACCAACAAAATCAAGGGAACTACCTGTACGCACAAACACACGAACAGGGAAGAACTTCTGCCCCTTCGCTACTTCTCCCTGGACAACCCGTAGCCTCCAAGATGGGTATAGGATGAAAGAGCTCTTTGAGAGGAGTCCAACGCTACCTCAAACTCGAAGAACGGTGGTCGGAGTCGACGGGAAATGGCCGGAGAAGGTTACGGTGAACAGTGACAAGGGTTTGAGAAAACAGAGAACGAAGTCGAGAGAAAATCTCTAAGTATGGAGTCTGATAAAATACAACGAAGTCAACGCTTCTCTTAAATAGGCGCGAGAGATCTGTTTTAAAAGCCTACTGACAAAACAGATCTCACAACTACGCCCGCTAAACACAAGCCAAGAACCCCAAAACGACGTCACACCAATGCTATGGAGAAGTCTGGTCTATAGGCGCTGAAATCTGAAAACGCGCTAACTCACAACCGCGGAGGGATCTGCTTATGTCATCAGGTCTGATATGCAACAAAACGAAATACATTGCACACGTCATCAAATCTGGTTCGAACGCTACACACGCCTCAACAAACAGATCTCTCCAAAACGGCGTCGTACAGAGACCAGATCTTAGCGCCTCAACTAACTCACGCAAAACACAAAACGGCAGCGTTTCGGTAAAACAGATCTCACGCTACGAAAACAGATCTCATCTACAATACGCGCAACCAGATCTCATAAAACGACGACGTATCGAGATAAACAGCTCTCACGCTAAAAGCAACAGATCTCACCAAATTCGAACAGATCTCTCGAGCAGCAACGCTTACGTCATCACGCTAAGCAAACACGTAATGCTGACGTCATCAAAGCTTACCAGATTTCACCCAAAATTTCGAAAATCTTAAAACTTCCCGAAATGCTCCAAATACAATTCTCAACTCGAAAATGCAACCCAAACATCCGAAAAGAAATCTGAACCACCAGAGATCACTAAAACTTGATTAATTCAACAATTAATCCTTAATACAAATTCAGATCTCACATTTCTCCCCCACTAAAAAGGATTTCGTCCTCGAAATCAACAACACTTCAACTACTAAAACACAGAAACAAGACACGAACAGGAACTCGCCTAACACAGGCCAAGAGTTCAAGATAACTGAGCAAACAATCTAGAACAACTAAGGAAGAAAATACAACTAAAAGCTACAAACTACTGGAAAATATAGCACAAAGGCTATTCAAACAGATGCGGCCACTCGCGCTGCATCTTTTCTTCCAGCTCCCAAGTAGCTTCTTCTCTTCCGTGCTTGCTCCACTGCACCATTACCAATGGAATGGTCTTATTCCTCAACTGCTTCTCCTTTCTGCCAAGGATTTGCAAAGGATATTCCTGATAGCTCAACGACTGATCTAGCTCAACCTCGTCAGTTCCAAGCACATGAGACGGATCTGGCTCATACTTCCTCAACATCGACACAGGAAACACATCGTGAAGAGAGGACAACTCAGACGGCAACAACAAACGATACGCTAAAGGGCCAATCCTCTCGACGATCTCATACGGACCAACATAACCAAGCACATGAGACGGATCTGGCTCATACTTCCTCAACATCGACACATGAAACACATCGTGAAGAGAGGACAACTCAGACGGCAACAACAAACGATACGCTAAAGGGCCAATCCTCTCGACGATCTCATACGGACCAACATAACGAGGGGCTAACGTTCCCTTGCGTCCAAAGCGCATCACGCTACGAAACGGAGAAACCTTGAGAAAAACACGATCACCAACCTGAAACTCAAGAGGTCGACGCCTCTTATTCGCATAACTGGCTTGGCGATCCTGGGCAGCCTTCATCCGCTGTCTAAAAAGATCCACATGATCTTTCATTTGCTGCACAAAGTCAGGGGCAGATAGCTGCTTCTCCCCCACTTCTTCCCAACACACTGGCGATCTGCACTTGCGACCATACAAAGCCTCGAAAGGCGCCATGCCAATCGTCACTTGGTAGCTGTTATTATACGA
>KQ993814.1:47897-107875 GCA_001598015.1 Dorcoceras hygrometricum | reverse complement strand
AAAACCCACACGCCACAAGTTGGCTAGTTGGGCATCTACTCTAACACGCTACTCCCATGAGTATGACTAGGAGCACTATACTGATCCTCGTTCTGACCTCCTGACTCCTGGAACTGCCCCCTACCTCTACCATGACGTCTAGGCGGCATCTAAAATACGCTCAACAGGATAAGGAGAACAGAACAGATATAGCATACAAAGCAGATAACATACATATGCAGCACGTAAGTCACATAAGTCAAGCACATGCAACACACAATACTTAGCCTAGACTCAAGTGTGATCAAAGAAATTGAGCTTATCCAAGCTTAAGCTCTGATACCAAAAATGTCAGGCCTCGTGCTCACAACAGAGTAAAAACCCAAACACATGCTGAAGCTTAACAAAAAGTGGGTAAAATTTTGCTTTTATGCCCGACGGTTTAAAACATATAATTTAAAATAGAACAATACTCAAAATAAGTTCCCAGTTTACAAACCAACAATAGCAAGTATAGAATCAATACAAATAAAAGTATCAGACTCCTCATCAGAATACAACAATGAAGCACAGGGCATCTCCCCGGCTACTAGACTGATACATACATATATGCTATATGCTACTGGGACACTCAACCACCTCCTGGGGCACCGCCAGCTGGGTTACCTCCTCGACCAGCTGTATGACCTGGACAACACAACAGGCAACAAACAAACCAAGCCCCAGAGGGACATGGGGTCAAACCCCAGTACGGATAGCAACTATAAATCAGCAATAAACAGCAAGAATAAAATGCAGATGCTATGCATTAGATGCTGAACAACAACGAACGACTCCAACCGAAAAGTAAGTCAAGGAACTCAAAGCACAGCTCAACTGAATCTGCAACAACGGTGGCCACTGGGTGTGTTCCAAGTGTGGTAATGAGCCACTCGCCGGGACACAACACCCGAATACCAGATGCATCAAACAACTCGACCTGCGGTTGCCCAACCTATGCACTGTGGTAGTTAGCCACTCGGCGCATAGGGGCTAACATAACCCCGCAAGGGAGATGAGAGTGCGGTATTACCGCTCGCCCTCGCATCCTGGAAAGAAACAAAGCAAGAACAACAATACGATGGCAATAAAGCTGGAATGAGATGCAAATGCGTGTATGCACATGCTGGAATAACAAGCATATAAACATATGCGAAAGCAATAGCAACATCATCAAGTACATAACACATAAAAAACGTCCATCTCATAAATCGGCAGCCTCAACAGGCAATTAAACACTCTAGCCAGCAAGCCATCTCACAATTTATTCAAGACGTCACCTTGCTGTAATTATAAGCTCAATCCGTACCTTAATTCCCTCAAGGAACGTAGCAAGTCACAGCCTGCACATTCTGTCAAAATACGCGGTACACAGATTTCAGGGAAATGCAACCAATCTCACGGCCAACCACTACAATTCACGGCTGGAAATTTATAATCACAAACTAGCCTTCAACCCTTCCCAACCAACTAACAGGAAGCTTAAAACGACGCCAAGAACAAGATCCCAACGTAAAATCGAAAGGCTACCTGTAACCACGCAACGCGCGAATAACAACAGCAACTTCATGCTTTTGATTCAGCTAACTATAGCTTCCAAAATGGGTACGAGATGAAAGAGCTTTCCAAGAGGAGTCCAACGCTACCTTGAACGTGAAAAACGATGGCCGGAGTCGACGGGAATCTACCGGAGAAGCTCACGGTGAATAGTAGTCGAGGGTTTGGAAAACAGAGAAGGAAATGCTGGAAATTTTCTAAGTATGGGAACTGATATCACAATTCGAAGACCAAGTCTTCCTTAAATAATTCCCAACTGCTGAATTGTTAAAAACAATCCACCGACAAAATCAGTCGACACATTCTCCTCAACAAATAACCTGCTGCTGCCAGCAGCAACGATAGCAAAGGCCCTCTAATACAAATCAAAAGCGTCGCAATAACTTAACCAAACGACGTCGCATAAGTGACGTAATCTTTTCTGCCAACAGCTGAACATCCAGTCGCAGGACAAAAACAACGCACAACACTGTTCACAACTGAGACCAGTCGCAGCATCGAAACACAGCGTCGCAACTAACTCAAACGACGTCGCATAGCGCACGTCAGCATATCTGCCATCAGCTGGTCACATAAACCATCGACTGGTTCCTCAAAACGACGTCGCCTCTACTAACCCAACCGACGACGTCTTATACCCGCTACAGGAACTATATGCTGATAGATATAAATCAGCCGTTGCTTTCCAAAACGTCACCATTTCGAAATCCTATAGCACGCTCCTGCTGAAATCCACGTAAGCGTTGCTGTCGCCAGCTCTCGCACAACGTTACGCTAACAACACCACCTGCTGACAGACCTTGCCAACCTCAATACGACAGCGTATCGATCCCCTGCGATACAAAACATGCTAAACAACCAACAGCAAGGCTTACGTCAGCGACTTCGATGCCAACATATAGCATGACGTCATCAAATCTGCTACCAACAGATACTTCTAAACCCAAAATTTTGAAAATCTCCAGAATTGTTCTAAGGAGGAAAATCGACCCAAAAACTACAACTCCACATCGAAACAGAGATTCTAAACCACAAAATCTCTAAACAACCGATCAATTCCAACAATCAATCGTAATTAATAATTCCAGGTCTCACATCGACAATCGGGAGAATATTTCGCTAAGTATGGGATCTGGTAATCGATCGAAGACCAAGTCTTCAATTATATAAATTTCTCGACTGCTGATAACAAATCCCACCGACAAAACCAGCCGACACTCTTTGAAAACACAACCAGCAGATGCAAAGAAAACCAACTGCTGAATTCTCAATTAACACTAAGCAAAACGGTGTCGCAGTGACTTAACTAAACGACGTCGCACAGCTGACGTCATTCTATCTGTCAACAGCTGGTTAACCAAAACCAGCGACTGGATTCCTCACTCAACGCAACATATATTTGCAGCTGGTACCAGACGCGACATCAAAATGCAGCGTTTCAACTAATCTAAACGGCGTCGCTTAACCACGTCAGCAAATCTGTTGAACTAACACATGCAACGACTGATCGCTACTAGGGGCAAACACACCAGCTGGTGATTTCTTAGCGCTAATCAGAACGACGTCGCCTCTACTAATCCAAACGACGGCATATTGCACTTCGCTACAGGAGCTTGCTGCTAACAGATATCACCCAGTCGATGCTTCACAATACGTCACCGTTTTGAAATCCTTGGCGCTCTCTGCTGAATCCACGTAAGCGTTGCTGCTGGCAGACTTTGCCAACGACTGGTCACTCACGCCAAAACGACGGCGTTTAATCTCCCGCGTTACTAATACATGCTATGACTGGTTTTCACCAAATCGACCAGCTTTCACCCAAAAATATCAAAAATACGAAAACTTCCAAAATTGCTAAAACCGATTAATCTAACATTAATCTTCCATAAAATCCAGGTCTCACATTTCTCCCCCACTAAAAAGGATTTCATCCCCGAAATCACAACAACAACTCTAGAACACAACATAGCAGCAAAATACAAAACAGGAACTCGCCTAACACATGGCCAAAAGTTCAAGATAACTGAGCAAACAATTAACAACAACTAGGGAAGAAATACAACCAAAAGCTACAAACTACTGGAATTTAGCTCAACAGCTACTCAAACAGATGCGGCCACTAGCGCTGCATCTTTTCTTCCAGCTCCCAAGTAGCTTCTTCCCTTCCATGTTTGCTCCATTGCACCATTACCAACGGAATGGTTTTATTTCTCAGCTGTTTCTCTTTTCTTCCAAGGATCTGCAAGGGGTATTCCTGATAGCTCAACGACTGATCTAGCTCAACCTCGTCAGTCCTAAGCACATGAGACGGATCTGGCTCATACTTCCTCAACATGGAAACATGAAAGACATCATGTAGAGAAGACAATTCCTGAGGCAATAACAACCGATACGCTAAAGGGCCAATCCTCTCAACAATCTCATACGGTCCGACGTAACGAGGGGCTAACTTTCCCTTGTGTCCAAAGCGCATAACACTACGAAATGGAGAAACTTTGAGAAAAACTTGATCACCAACCTGAAACTCGAGAGGTCGACGCCTCTATCTGGCTCATACTTCCTCAACATGGAAACATGAAAGACATCATGTAGAGAAGACAATTCCTGAGGCAATAACAACCGATACGCTAAAGGGCCAATCCTCTCAACAATCTCATACGGTCCGACGTAACGAGGGGCTAACTTTCCCTTGTGTCCAAAGCGCATAACACTACGAAATGGAGAAACTTTGAGAAAAACTTGATCACCAACCTGAAACTCGAGAGGTCGACGCCTCTTATTTGCATAACTGGCTTGGCGATCCTGGGCAGCTTTCATCCTTTGTCGAATAAGATCCACATGATCCTTCATTTGCTGCACAAAGTCGGGGGCAGATAGCTGCTTCTCCCCCACTTCTTCCCAACACACTGGCGATCTGCACTTCCTGCCATACAAAGCCTCAAACGGCGCCATAACAGTCGTTACCTGATAGCTGTTATTATAGGAAAACACTACAAAAGACAACGCGTCTTGCCAGCTACCTCCGAAATCCAACACAACAGCTCATAACATATCCTCCAACGTCTGAATAGTTCTCTTAGATTGGCCATCTGTCTGGGGGTGATACGCTGTACTCATAGTCAATCTGGTACCCAAAGCTGTTTACTCATAGTCAACTCTTCCAAAACCTGGAAGTAAACCTCGGATCTCGGTCGGAAACGATTGAAACAGGCACACCGTGCAGTCTAACAACAAAATCAACGTATAGCTTCGCCATTTTCTTCAACGAGAAAGTCATCCCATAGGGAATAAAATGTGCAGACTTCGACAAACGGTCGATAACCACCCAAATAGCATCGCATCCTCTGCTGGAATGAGGCAGATGCATCACGAAATCCATAGCAATGTGCTCCCAATTCCATTGGGGCACTACTAAACTCTGCAACAGACCACCAGGTCTCATCCTTTCGGCCTTAACCATCTGACAGTTCAAACAACGAGCGACAAAACCAGCCACGTCACTCTTCAGGCCAGCCCACCAGAAGTGCGGCTTCAACGCATGGTACATCTTCCGTGCACCACGATGAACACTATGTCTGCTACAGTGCGCTTCTCGAAGGATCTCCTCCTTCAAATCAATCAAATTGGGCACAACCAACCTGCCCCGGAAACGCAAACAACCATCGGAAGAATCTTCATGTTCGCCAGCCCTGACTTTCAACTTAAACTCGTGGATAGACGGATCAGTCCTTTGAGCTACTCGAATAGTCTAAACAATCTGCGGCTCCACTTGGAACGATGAAACCACAACACAATCCTCAGCCGGGTAGAATATCCAACCCGTAGTGTTAATATGCTCCTAATCCTTAGAGATGTACAACGATGCAAGCATCTCACTAGTCTTTCTGCTCAAAGCATCGGCCACTACGTTCGACTTCCCAGGCTGGTACTTGATTTCACAATCAAAGTCCTTTAGCAGCTCCATCCAACGACGTTGTCTCATGTTCAAGTCAGGCTGCGAAAACATATATTGCAAACTCTTGTGGTCCGAGTACACCACAAACTGCTCACCATACAGGTAGTGACACCAGATCTTCAACGCAAAAACAACGGCCGCTAGCTCCAAATCATGGATTGGATAACGAGTCTCGTGCGGTTTCAACTGCCGTGATGCATACGCAATGACTCGACCATTCTGCATCAAAACATAGCCCAATCCATTGAGCGAAGCGTCAGAACAAACAACAAAACCACCTGAACCGGACGGCAGAGCCAACACAGGCGCAGTAGTCAACTTTTCCTTGAGCAGTTGAAAGGCATTCTCGCACTGCTCAGTCCACACAAACCTCTAGTCCTTCTGCGTCAGTTGAGTCATCGGCTTTGCTATGCTAGAAAATCCTTCGATAAAAAGATGGTAATAGCCAGCCAGACCCAAGAAACTGCGAATCTCGGAAACATTCCTGGGACGCTCCCAGTTCAGAACATCATCAACCTTACTGGGATCCACCAAAAACACCTCGGCTGAAATCACATGTCCCAAGAATACGACGCGATCCAACCAAAACTCAAACTTGGAGAATTTGGCATACAACTGCTGATCTCTCAGCGTCTGAAGGACAATCCGCAAATGCTCCTTATGCTCCAAAGAAGACTTTGAGTACACCAAGATGTCGTCAATGAAAACAATCACAAACTGATCAATGAACTCTCTAAAAACTCGGTTCATCAGATCCATAAAGACTGCAGGCGCGTTGGTCAAACCAAACGGCATCACCAGAAACTCGAAATGCCCATACCTGGTACGAAAAAAAGTCTTCGCAGATGTCGTCAATGAAAACAATCACAAACTGATCAATGAACTCTCTAAAAACTCGGTTCATCAGATCCATAAAGACTGCAGGCGCGTTGGTCAAACCAAACGGCATCACCAGAAACTCGAAATGCCCATACCTGGTACGAAAAAAAGTCTTCGCGACATCTTGATCTCTCACTCTCAGCTGATGGTACCCTGATCGCAGATCAATCTTCGAGTACACCGCAGAACCTTGCAACTGATCAAATAGATCATCGATCATGGGTAGAGGGTACTTGTTCTTTACTGTCGCTTTGTTCAACTGACGGAAATTAATGCACATCCGCATTGAGCCATCCTATTTCTTCACAAACAAGATGGGCGCTCCCCACGACGACATACTAGTTCGAAAAAACCTTTCTCCAGAAAATCGTCCAACTGCACCTTGAGCTCTCAACTCCGCAGGCGCCAGACGATACGGGGCACAAGAAATCGAAGCTGTGCCAGGCACCAGCTCTATGCTGAAGTCAATCTCCCGCCTCGAAGAAAACCAGGAATCTCCTCCAAAAACACGTCGGGAAAGTGCCGTACCACGGGAACGTCACTAAGCTGCACACGGGAAGAAGAAGACGCATCCAACGCGTAGATCAGGAAACCAGCATTCCCTAAAGATAACAAGCTGAACATCTCCATCGCTGAGACTAACAGGATCTTTGATCGAGAATCCTGTCCGTAGAAATCCCACTTATCGCCAGACAAAGGCCTAAAACGAATGATACCATGGAAGCAATCCACGGAGGCCCGATAGTTGGACAGCACATCCATCCCAACTATGCAATCGAAATCCCACAACACCAAACGGATCAAGTTTGCTAACATCACATGCTCACCAAACCGCAACACGGAATCTAACAAAACCTCCTGGGAGAACAGGCTCACACCGCCAGGGGTAGAAACAGAAACAGCATCGCGCAACGAAATGGTACACAGACCATGCTCAACAACAAACGAATCAGAAACAAAATAATGCGACGCACCGCTGTCAAACAACACACGCGCAGGAAAATCAAAAATGAGACAAGTACCTGCGATCACCCGACTCGGCGTCTCCTCCGCCTGCTCCCTTGTGATGGCGTTGACCTGAGCATGCTGAGGTCCAGAGAAGAAAGGCTGAGACGACTGCCCAAAACGCGAAGGTCCAGGCTGATAAAACGGCCTAAACTGAGTCTCACCCAACCGGGCTGCTGAAACTGAGGGAAACGGCCCCTAGACTGACCTCCACGACCCTGAGGCTGGGCCGCGGTCTGCTGTGATCCAGCTGACGGACACACTCTAGCAAAATGCCCATACTGACCACAAATGTTGCAGGAACCCTGCACACCAACACACTGCGTAGTCGGATGCTTGCCACCACAAAATCCACAAAACGCAGCCCGAGAACCGCTGCAACTCGAGCTTCCCGAACCAGAAGAGCCAGAACCCAACTTCTTCTTCAACTGCTGACCACAGGGACGGAACCTCTGACGGCCAGACTGCTGTGCCACCTGTGGCTGCTGCTGCTGCTGCTGGGGCTGATAGGATGACTGGGAGGACTGTTAAGACTGCGCGCCTTAAGGTAGAGCTGCTATTCTATTCCCTTCAGGAATAGGCAGCTCGTAGGTCATTGAAAGGTAGCCCCATATCCTATTTCCCTTCGTGAAATAGTAGGGGCGTTAGCTCATTAACTCATAGCAACCATTAACTCATATCTCATAGCTCATAGTAACTCATAGCTACCATTAAGAGATAGGAAAGTTAGTGCCTTATTGCATTACCTCATATGATTCGGTAATGCTCGGTGCGGGAGCTCCCTGAATAGCAGGACGACCACGCTATGCCACCTGCTGCCTGCGAGCACGACGACTACGAAAACCATCCTCAATGTCGATAGCAGCATCCACGGCCTTAGCATAACTCTTGGGCTTACTGGTAAGCACCATCTGATACAGCTCTTCGTTCAAGCCCTCAAGAAATCTAGTCCGCTTGGCCCTCTCTCGGCCAGAAACATGGGGAACGTATGCCAACAAAGAAGAGAACGTACACGCATACTCCCTCACCATCATGGAGCCCTGCTCCAGATGATCGAACTCCCGCTCCCGGGCGTTCACATAAGACTCGGGTACATACTCCTGTCGGAAGGTCTCGCAAAAACTGCCCCAAGAGATCCCAACACGGGTCTCCAACAAGGTACTCGAAGCGCCTCGCCACCAGCGCTCTGCAGCCTTCCTAAGCAATAGGGTCGCTAAACTCAGCCGAATATCATCATCATACTGCACCCGATCGAAAAGGCCAATGATGTTCCGGAGCCACGAGTCTGCATCCTCACTGGACTCATCACCATTAAAGACTGGAAGGTTCATCCGCTGAAACCGTGCTATCACGACATCCATCCTGTCCACAGGAGGCGCCGCAACCTCAACTTCCTCCTCCTCGTCATGTCCAACACGACTACGACTACGCGCACTACGCTGATCCTCGTTATATCCTACCGATTCCTCAAACTGCCCCCTACCTCTACCACGAAGTCTAGGCGGCATCTACAAGAACACTCAACATGATCAAGCAAAACAGAACAGATACAGCATAGATAGCACATAACACAAATTTGCAGCACGTAATCACATAAATCAAGCACATGCAACACACGACACTGTGCCTAGACTCAAGTGTGATTCAAAGAACTTGAGCTTATCCCAGCTTAAGCTCTAATACAAAAAATGTCAGGCCTCGTGCTCATATCAAAGATAAAACATACAAACACATGCGGAAGCTACTAAAAAGCGGGTAAAATTTTCGCTTTTGGCCTGACGGTTAAAAACAATATAATTTAAAATAGTACGATACTCAAAATACATATCCTATTTTTCGAAATCAACGAAACAACAAATGGACACACACCATCTCAATACAGTACAGCATACATGCACAAGTATCAGACTCCAACCACTGTCTACAACAACGAAGCACAGAGCATCCCCTGGCTAACAATACTGATACATAAATATATGCTATACGCTACTGGGATACTCTAACCACCTCTTGGGGCACCGCCAGCTGGGTTAAAACCACGACCAGCTGTAAAACCTGGATTCCCTGAAAACAACACAAACAAGGAAACAACCAAGCCCCAAAGGAACATGGGGTCAAACCCCAGTACAGAGAGAAACTGAAACAGCTAAAGGAAATGCATAAGATAAAAATACAGATGCTATGCATGAGACACCGGATAACAGCTGAAGGCTACAACCAACAAGGGATCCGGAGGATTCAAACATAGCTCCACAAGATCAGCAACGAATCAGTGGCCACGGGGTGTGTTCAAAGTGTGGTAATGAGCCACTCGCCTTGACGCTACACCTGAATACCAGATGCATCAAACAACTCAACCTGCCGTTGCCTCGCCCATGAACTGTGGTAGTTAACCACTCGGCGCATGGTGGCTAACAAAACCCAGCAGGGAGATGAGAGTGCGGTATTACCGCTCGCCCTCGCATCCTGGTAAGAAACAACAGCAATACAACGAGATACAAAGTAATGGCTGCAACAGAAACATGAATGCAATATGGGAAATGCGTGTATGCATAAACATAGCAGCTAACATCAACAGCAATCACATATGCACACAGCAACATCCACGGCAATGCACCAGCAGCCATCTAACATTAAATCTCACACCAATTCCCAGCTACATCAAGCTCAGATCCGTACCTTAAATTCCTGAGATACAACTAGAAAGAAGATTGCTTCAACGAATATTCCGAGAGACACACAGATCTGTCACCTGCTAGCCAATACAAACAACTGCTCAAGGACTACATCTCAGAGATGCCACGGCTGGGAGTTATCAACTCCACCAGCGCTAATTCTACCTTTATACACTACGAAAAGCTCTAACAAAGCTTAAAAAGGTAGAATCTTTACTTACCCCAACAAGCTAAGATAGGATTCTAACAAACTAAACAAAGGAGATGTCTCTGCGATCCTCTTCCAGCTCCTCCGCTGCCTAAGAGAAGGGTAAGAAACGAAGCGCCTTAACTAGAGGAGTCCAACGCTACCTCAAACGTAACAAACGCTGGCCGGAAACGACGGGAATCGGCGAAGAACTCACGATGAACAGTGTTCTAGGGTTCGAGAAAACAAAGGTCGACAATCGGGAGAATATTTCGCTAAGTATGGGATCTGGTAATCGATCGAAGACCAAGTCTTCAATTATATAAACTTCTCGACTGCTGATAACAAATCCCACCGACAAAACCAGCCGACACTCGTTGAAAACACAACCAGCAGATGCAAAGCAAACCAACTGCTGAATTCTCAAATAACACTAAGCAAAACGGTGTCGCAGCGACTTAACTAAACGACGTCGCACAGCTTACGTCATTCTATCTGTCAACAGCTGGTTAACCAAAACCAGCGACTGGATTCCTCACTCAACGCAACATATCTTTGCAGCTGGTACCAGACGCGACATCAAAACGCAGCGTTTCAACTAATCTAAACGGCGTCGCTTAACCACGTCAGCAAATCTGTTGAACTAACACATGCAACGACTGATCGCTACTAGGGGCAAACACACCAGCTGGTGATTTCTTAGCGCTAATCAAAACTAAGTCACCTCTACTCATCCAAACGACGGCGTATTGCACTTCGCTACAGGAGCTTGCTGCTAACAGATATCACCTAGTCGATGCTTCACAAAATGTCACCGTTTTGAAATCCTTAGCGCTCTCTGCTGAATCCACGTAAGCGTTGCTGCTGGCAGACTTTGCCAACGACTGGTCACTCACGCCAAAACGACGGTGTTTAATCTCCCGTGTTACTAATACACGCTACGACTGGTTTTCACCAAATCGACCAGCTTTCACCCAAAAATCTCAAAAATACGAAAACTTCTAGAATTGCTAAAATCGATTAATCTAACATTAATCTTCCATAAAATCCAGGTCTCCCAGCTACCCCGCAGGATTTCACAGAGCCATTGGCACAGCTCCGAGCTTTAGTCAATTAGATTCAAACTGAGCGTGTGAAGAAAAGGTATGACTCGGAAAAGCTCAAGGATGTGCTTCTCATACACATCAGAAGCCTTGAGCAGTGGATTATCGAGATGTTAGACCAACAGGAAAGACGTATCGAGGTCTGTTTAGCCATAGTCGACAAGAATTTCAGCTTCAAAAGACCGCCCTATCCCTTGATATTCTGGCATCTCAACAAAAGCTACTCTCTCAACAGGTTGCCTTGTCTCAAGCATATGATGATAAATTCAAGAGGATCCAAGACCGGCAAGATGCCCTTTCCCATGAGCTAATGGAATTCCGTGTGCAAGAACAGTAAAACTATAATCACCTCACGTCTCAATTGTCAGAGTTTGTTGATTATATCAATAGAGGATGTGATGACAAAAAGGGGTAAAGTGGTAGCAGCCGATGTTCGCAGCCTCCTCCTGATGATCGTGGCAGACCTGGTTCTGGCAGTGAAGGTAGCAGACTTGGATGAGATAGTAGGATGGGATCTTCGGGTAGAAGATACTACAGAAGTGGTGGTTTTCACAGAGGTTCAGGAAGAAACGCTGGATACTGGCTAGGAGAGAAATAAGTTTTTTTCAGTTCCTTGTACAAATCTTTTGTACTTTGCTTCGTGTTGAAAATATAGCAGACTTGGAGCAACTTATTATTTGACTCTTTAAGTCAAAGGCTGATAATTTTTGTCATAACCAAAAAGGGGGAAATTGTTAAGATAAAATTTATAAGTTTTGGTGATAACAAAAACAAGATAACAACTGAATCTTAGAAATCAGATCTGTACAGTCCGTCATAATAGCTAACAGTTAAAGCATCTTCAGATCCGAAAGCTTTGGAACAGTGTACTCAGATTTCAGGTATCGGGTTGGAAAGTATGTTCAGAGACTATCAAATTTGATTCTTCAGTATAGAGATGTGGCGCCCAAACCCCGTGGGAGCCAACGGATTTGAATAAAAAGAAATAATAACGGAACTGGAGGGGCTGAAACGAAAGCAGCAAGTTTTATTGCCTTGCTAAAAAAAAGGTGCAGTTGGCGCCAAACAGCAACATCAAATTTCAATATCAAATTCGAGGTACAAAATGCCATTGCGAATTACAACTACTGGAACTCTATCTGAATTCTTCATTGTTGTAATAGATCTTAATACAGATATTGACAAAAGATCAAAAACAACAATAACAGTAATGACAACGCGGAACCGCCGGCCTTCGATAAACACCCACACACCACAGCTGGTTCAGATATCTCCTTCCGTCTGCCCCAGAACTGACTCACCTGCACAAGAAAGCTAGTGAGACCTGGATTTGTGTTTAAGATTAATTGTGAGAATTAATCGGTGTTTAGAGATTCTTGGTAGTTTAAGATCTCTGCTTGGATGTTTAAGTTGTAATTTCGGGTCAATTTCCTCACTTAGAACAATTCTGGAGGTTTTCGTATTTTTTTGAAGTTTGGGGAGATATCTGTCGGCAGACATGGTGACGTCATGTTTTCTGTTGTTGTGCGTTGTTATAGCAAATGCTGACGTAAGCTTTGCTATTGAGTTAGCGCGTATTGTTCTCTGTATTGGTTTCTGTCGACAGCGATTGGATTGGTTTGTAACGACGTCGTTTAGATTAGTAGAAGTGACGCCGTTTCATGTAGCGAGCAGATATCTACTGTTGAGAAGTCTGCCAGCAGATAACGTAGGAACCAGTCGTGGGGACAATAGCGTGTTTTTGTGTTGAGCGCTATACGACACCGTTTTGAGGAGCTAGTGACGTAAGTAGCGCGTATTGTTCTCTGTATTGGTTTCTGTCGACAGCGATTGGATTGGTTTGTAACGACGTCGTTTAGATTAGTAGAAGTGACGCCGTTTCATGTAGCGAGCAGATATCTACTGTTGAGAAGTCTGCCAGCAGATAACGTAGGAACCAGTCGTGGGGACAATAGCGTGTTTTTGTGTTGAGCGCTATACGACACCGTTTTGAGGAGCTAGTGACGTAAGCATATCTGTTTGATTTTGATCAGCGTTAGTCAACGTCACTGTAGCTTGCGACTGGTGGGGGTTACTGTAGCTTGCGTCTGGATAACCAGCTGTTGGCAGAAAGCATTACGTAGGCTATGCGACGCCGTTTTAATTAGTTGCAACGCTGCGTCTTAGATGTCGCAACTGGTACCAGCTTTTGGAAGGTTTTCACGCGAGAGAAACCAGCCGATGATTTTAGGCGACCAGCTGGTGGCAGATTTGATGATGTAAGCGGTGCGACGTCGTTTTGTTAAGTCGCTGCGACATCGTTTTGATTTGCGTTGTTTGAGATTTTAGCAGTTGGTTCTTTGCATCTGCTGGTTTGTTGGTGCCTGCTGGTTATGTCGGTGGATAATTTAACCAACTTTTGCGAGATGTATTTAAGGAAGACTTGGTCTTCGATTTCGAGCACCAGATTCCATACTTAGCGAAATATTTTCCCCGATTGTGTTCTTCGCTTCGAACCCTAGGTTACTGTTCATCGTAGCTTTTCTCCTGCAATTCCCATCGTTTCCGACCGTGGTTTGGTACGTTCGAGGTAGCGTTGGACTCCTCTTGCGAAGCTCTATCATTCCATACCACTTTTGGAGGCTGTGGTTGGCTATTTGAGGAACTCGAAGTTGCTGCCCGATTGTGCGTTTTGTAGTGCAGGTAGAACTTCGTTCCCTTGTGATGAGATCTTAGTAATTGTTGCACAAAAGTATAAGGTACGGATCTGAGCTTGAAGTAGCTGGGAATTGGCGTGAGATTGAATACTAGATGTCTGCTTGTGCATTGATATGGATGTTGCTGTGTGAATATGTGATTGCTGTTGATTTTAGTTGCTAGTTTTTATGCATACACGCATTTCCCATATTGCATTCATATTTCGGTTGCAGCCATTGTTTCGTATCTTGTATTGCTGTTGTTGATTCTTACCAGGATGTGAAGGCGAGCGGCATTACCGCACTCTCATCTCCCTGCTGGGATCGTTAGCCACCATGCACCGAGTGGTTAACTACCACAGTTCATGGGCGAGGCAACGGCAGGTTGAGTTGTTTGATGTATCAGGTATTCGGGTGTAGTGTCACGACGAGTGGCTCATTACCCCACTTTGAACACACCCCGTGGCCACTGTTGTTGCAGATTCTTGGAGCTGTGCTTGAGTTCCTTAGCTTCCTTGTTGGTCGAGCCTTCTGTTGATATCCGGTGTCTCATACATAGCATCTGTATTTTATCTTATGCATTCTTTTAGCTATATCTGTTGCTCTCCGTACTGGTGTTTTACCCCATGTCCCTCTGGGGCTTGGTTTGTTTCCTTGTTTGTGTTTTTTTCAGGGAACCCAGGTTTTACAGCTGGTCGTGGTTATAACTCAGCTGGTGGTGCCCCAGGAGGTGGTTAGCGTGTCCCAGTTGCGTATAGCATATATATATATATATGTATCAGTTAGCCAGTGGGATGCCCTATGCTTCGTTATTGTATCCAGTAGTTGGAGTATGATACATGTTATGGTTGTTGTATGCTATACTGTTATTGTTGTTGTGATTTTCGTAAACTGGGTTTCTATTTTGAGTATCATGTTATTTTAAATTATATTGTTTTAAACCGTCAGGTCAAAAGCGAAAATTTTACCCGCTTTTTGATAGCTTCCGCATGTGTTTGTATGATTTTACTCTGTTTAGAGCATGAGGCCTGACATCAGCAAGCAAAACTGAGAATAACAAGAGCACAATATGCAGGCAGGCACAATACCTACTATACATAGTTTAAAGGAAGTCGTTTAAAACATAGCTCTTTCGTAAACATCAGCTGTGGGAGAACTCAAATCCCACCATTACTTTTCTTCAGACTTATGGCTTAGAAGCTCTCCTTAGGTCCAATTTCACTTGATCAAATGACTACTGATATCAGTTACTATATGGCGAAATTCGCCCTGTATGAAGGGGAAACCGACACGCTCGATTGCTGCTCACCCTTCCTATATGGACCGTCTGTTATCTTTGTTGGGGATCCGCATCCGCCCCCCGGTCAAGCAGCGGAAGAACAATAAACAGAGAACCGGGAGGCGATCAATACGAAAAATAATCAACATTCTACGACATTCATAGGATGTTTAAGCGTGTTACCTCGCTGGCACTTGTGCCTGGCTCCAACCGTGATTACAATAATCCGGCTCTTCTCGGTAGATTGCGGTAGTTTGCGCCAATCCGGTCCACGACCAGATCCGAGACTCCTTCGTCAGGCTGCACTAGAAGCCCTGACGAGATCAGCATGAACGGATTCTCCACGTCGAGTTGGCCGGAAACCAATTTTCAGGCGAAGACGGCGGCGGCGGCGGCGGCGGCGTGAGAGAGGGAAGGAGGGTGGCGGCTGTTTGCTTAAGAGTCTAGGGTTAGGTTATGAATGATGTGTTATGTAATCAAGTCATTAAGTCTAATTAAATAGACTTAAAGATAGACTTGGGCCGGTCCAACGGGCCCGGGTCCAAATGACGATATCTATCGCTGCGACTTCATCGTAACTCCGATCGCCGATCAGATCGGACCGATCGACTCAATTTCCAAAACTGAATGTTATGATGTGAAAAACAATTTTTCAGATTATCTAACCCCAAATTGCAAAATGACCGTTTTGCCCCTCAACAGCGTCAAATCCCGGTTTGACCCCTGTTGACTTTTAGAAAGTCGCACTTCCCAAAATCCTCTTCTCGTGCTCAACATATTGAGCTGAGTATCCGTGTGGGAATCTCGAATCTAGTACTTGTGATCTAACCCAAAATTGCAAAATGACCGTTTTGCCCCTCAACAGCGTCAAATCCCGGTTTGACCCCTGTTGACTTTTAGAAAGTCGCACTTCCCGAAATCCTCTTCTCGTGCTCAACATATTGAGCTGAGTATCCGTGTGGGAATCTCGAATCTATTACTTGTGTGACCCTCAATGGTTCAGGGATACAGCTAGCCGTGGGCCCACAACCATTGTGGCTCCGGAATCACAATTCCGGACCTGCCCAACGGATCATGGTAAAACGTCTAGAAACATCGCCCCATGATCATCTAGGTATCACCGATAGTTCCTGCAAGAACCATTCGGTCGTGGTTAGCGTACGGTACGGTCCTTTCAATCCATATATCCCGATCAGATCAACGACCATTGGTAAATCGAGAGTCGCTAGAGATCGAATAGTGACATCGCGAGTGTAACTAGGTAAACACATTTACCTAAAACACTTCTAGTACTCTGGCCAGAGATTTGAACACTATTATCCCCTCAGATAGCATAGGATATCCACGCATGTCTGCGAGCGGTGAATCCTCGACAACGAAGCATCGACTCCTACATGCATCGGGGTCTCACCCAATCCCGACGCCTGGTGACCCCAAATGAGTCGGCAAACGGGTCAAAGTGAGACGCCTATCATGTAGAGTCTCAATGACGTTTCGAGTCGTGAGGACTAATCAGTACAACCAAGACCTCGGACTTATCCACTCGACAAATGGTAACCACTTGGAAAGTCCGAAGGAGGGTAGTTCGATAGATCACCAGGTCACTATCTATCTGCATGTTCAGAACATCACAATGTTCCCTACCAATGAAACATGGTACTTCGCATCGCAGATACTAGTCTCGAACTCGGGCGGCCTTATCCTCATTTTGACGGCCCAATCGACTAGGAACATGTTCAGAATACACAGCGACTATTAGATGTGTTTCATGATAGCCGTCATACCCACTATCACATCTAACATACGCTTTAGTGTATTCTAGGTCTTTACTCAACACAATTGTAAATCATTACACACATAATGAAAGTAAAGAATGCCATATATAGAAAATGCGAATATCATATATAAAGATCGTTTGTACAAGAGTCAATAAAACCCACACGCCACAAGTTGGCTAGTTGGGCATCTACTCTAACAATCTTTGCCATAAATCTTAAAATCTGAACATTTTCTTCCTTTAAATTATATCTGGATGAAATCAGATTCAACATCGGGGTTCACTTCATTTTAAAACTTATTTTCTCAACAAAATAGCATTTTCACTGAGCAGCCAGCTAGGACTAGGGAAACAGATGCCTGAATGGAACAGTGTATGGGAACGGGATACAATTCAGATGTTAGCAACAGCTGTGACTCTGGTCAAATCAGATGTCAACACAGAAATAGTGCTTAGAAGTAAAACAGCTGCGACTCTGGTCAACTCAGATGTTGCATGGAATTTAATTGTTAACATAAGAAACAGAAGTTTGACTAAGGAACTAGTGTTGTAACATCTGAATGACTTCCAATGCTACCAGTGCTGCCTATCAAACCAGAAGCAAGTCCCGATTTAACCAGCATCACCGATTACATGGCGTCTAGTCCAGACATTATCATTCACCATAAAAGAACTTCTTGATCATTCGATGACTTAACCCGACCGCTCAGCATTTTTTTAAAACAACATCAACATCATCATCAAAGCATTCTTTAAAAGTCCAGAAACAGAAACAGAAACAGAAACATAACTGTGAACCCGAAGCAATATACATTTTTCAAACCAACAGAGGTATGAACAATAGTTGAAACTGAACATAACTCAGGCAAGCAATCATAGAATTGAAAGTTAACGATACATATGCTTTCATGGCGTAGCAAGAATCATCTTTACTTTCCTTAACACTGAAGAATCACGAAGCACAGCAGGTTGCCACAGCAAGTCTCGTCAAGCACAACGACGAGTTTCACTAGTTTTTGATGAAAATGAGAATTTTCTAGTAAATCATTGAACTTATAGTTCATAAGAACAAAAAGGCATGGGAGTTGGTATGTGTCAGGGAAAAATCACTCGAGTAGGCATGGAGTACCATGCTTACTTCTCAAAATTTTTCCAAAAGTCCCCTGTCACTGTTCTAATTTGTAAAAGTGCTGCTCAAATTTGAAAAAGAGCCAACTCCCATACAAAATCATTTTATTTGCAAGTTCTGAAAATTGCTCGACTTGTGCTTGGGGTGACATCTGATCAGACCACTGTACCTCGCCCAACATCTGGTGATAAGAAATCAGCTAAATAAATAAACAAGCTGAATCTAAAACTCTGGAATATGGAAGCTGAAATTTCGAAAAGGGGTCCTTAAATTAAAAAGGGCTAGAAATTGTGGTCCTATGGATTTTGGGGCGCTACAACTCTACCCACCTTAAAAAATTTACGTCCTCAAAATTACTTACCGAACAAATCTGGGTAAATACTACGCATCTCAGCTTCTGTGGGGTGACATCTGATCAGACCACTAGTACCTCGCCCAACATCTGGTGATAAGAAATCAGCTAAATAATAAACAAGCTGAATCTAAAACTCTGGAATATGGAAGCTGAAATTTCGAAAAGGGTCCTTAAATTAAAAGGGCTAGAAATTGTGGTCCTATGGATTTTGGGGCGCTACAACTCTACCCACCTTAAAAAATTTCGTACCTCAAAATTACTTACCGAACAAATCTGGGTAAATACTACGCATCTCAGCTTCTGTCTCCCATGTAGCTTCTCGCTCAGTTTGGTTATACCACTAAACTTTAACCATAGGGTTATTACGGTTCCTCAGCTTCCTAATTTTCCTAAGAAGAATCTTCTCGGGCCTTTCTTCATAGCTCAAATCTGATGCTAAGTGAATTGGCTCAGCGCTTATTATATGCAACGGGTGGGGAACATACTTCCTCAAAGCTGAAACGTGAAATACACTATGTACTGAAGACAGATGCGGCAGTAGTGCTAATCGATATGCCAACGTTCCTACTTTGTCCAGAATCTCATAAGGACCAATGTATCTGGGACTCAACTTTCCCTTCATGCCAAAGCACATCACTCCTTTCATTGGAGCTACTTTTAAAAAGACGTGATCACCAACATCAAAACTCAGCTCCCTAAGTCTGATATCTGCATAACTTTTCTGTCTACTCTGAGCAGCTTTCATTCTTTCCCTTATCTTTCTGACAGCTTCTGCCGTTTGCTCTACCAAGTCTGGTCCTAAACCATCTCGTTCTCCTACTTCATCCCAATGAAGAGGTGTTCTACATCTGCGACCATAAAGAGCTTTATATGGAGCCATTTGGATCGATGCTTGAAAACTGTTGTTATAAGCGAATTCTACCAATGGTAGCTTCAGATCCCAACTTTCTGAGAAGTCTATGATACATGCTCTTAGTAAATCTTCTAAAATCTGAATCACCCTCTCTGATTGCCCATCGGTCCGGGGGTGAAAAGCTATGCTAAAGGTCAGCTTAGTACCTAAAGATCTATGCAAAATCTTCCAGAAAGCTGAGGTAAACTTGGAATCTCTATCAGATACTATTGAAATTGGAACATCATGAAGTCTCAGTATCTCCTTCACATATAACTCTGCATATCTACTCACATCATAAGTTGTCTTTACTGGCAAAAAGTGAGCAGATTTTGTAAGTCTGTCTACTATGACCCAAATACAATTATATCCTTGGGTAGTCCTGGGCAGTCCAATCACAAATCCATAGCTATACATTCCCATTTCCACTCTGGGATAGGCTGGTTTTAGCATTCCTGCTGCTCGTTGGTGCTCAGCTTTCACCAATTGGCACGTTAAGCACTCTGAGACAAACCTTGCAATGTCTCTCTTCATTCCCGGCCACCAATACAGCTTCTGAAGGTCCTTATACATCTTAGTGCTTCCGAGATGCACGGAGTATGGGGCCGTATGGGCTTCTGCCATCAAATCTGATCTCAGGGTGTCTAATTCGGGCACCCACATCCGGACATGAAATCTGACTACTCCCTCTTCTGAAAAATAGAGGTTGCTGCCCCTATCCTTGTCTTGCTTCACCCACTTCTGAAGTTGCTCATCCTTCAGTTGTCCCTCTCGAATTAGGTCTATCATATTCGAGTGAATGGTGAGATCTTCTAGCAACATAGCGCTATCTTTAGGTACTAATTCCAACTCAAACTTATCAATCTCGTAAGCCAAAGGTCTCTGGACAGATAGCTGGGCTATCCCAACAGATTTTCTACTTAATGCATCGGCTACTACGTTGGCCTTTCCTGGGTGATAGCTGATAGTACAATCATAATTTTTCACTAATTTCAGCCATCTCCTCTGCCTCATATTAAGCTTCTTCTGGGTGAAAAAGTACTTGAGGCTCTTATGATCTGTGAATATCTCACACTTCTCCCCATAAAGGTAATGTCTCCAGATCTTCAAGGCAAACACTACTGCTGCCATCTCTAAGTCATGGGTGGGATAATTCTTGTCGTGATTCTTCAATTGTCTGGAGGACTAGGAAATCACTCTACGATCCTGCATCAGTACAACACCTAAACCCAACTTGGATGCATCTGTGTAGATAACAAACTTCCCTTGTTCAAATGGCATGGTCAAAACAGGGGCTTCAATCAGCGCTAGCTTTAACTTCTCAAAGCTGAATTGACATTCGGGAGTCCATTCGAATTTAATATGCTTTCTAGTCAGCGAGGTCAAAGGGACAGCTATCTTCAAAAATCCTTTAATAAAACGCCTATAGTATCCTGCTAACCCCAGAAAGCTCCTAACTTCTGAAACTGATCTAGGAACTGGCCATTCTCGCACAGCTTCCACTTTTGCTGGGTCTACCTCCAGTCCATCCTTAGATATGATATGCCCTAGGAAAGCCACTTTCTCCAACCAAAAATCACATTTGCTGAACTTGGCAAACAACCGCTTATCCTTTAAAATCTGAAGCACCGTCCTCAAATGGTTTGCATGCTCAAATATATTCTTGGAATATACTAAGATATCATCGATGTAACCCCAGAAAGCTCCTAACTTCTGAAACTGATCTAGGAACTGGCCATTCTCGCACAGCTTCCACTTTTGCTGGGTCTACCTCCAGTCCATCCTTAGATATGATATGCCCTAGGAAAGCCACTTTCTCCAACCAAAAATCACATTTGCTGAACTTGGCAAACAACCGCTTATCCTTTAAAATCTGAAGCACCGTCCTCAAATGGTTTGCATGCTCAAATATATTCTTGGAATATACTAAGATATCATCGATGAACACGACTAAAAACTGGTCCAAATAAGGTTGGAAACTCTATTCATCAAATCTATAAAATCTGAGGGGGCATTAGTAAGTCCAAAGGGCATTACTAAGAACTCATAGTGGTCATAGCGTGTTCTAAAGGCCGTATTGTAGACATCTGCTGGTTTAATCTTCAATTGGTGATAACCAGACCTCAAATCGATCTTAGAAAAGACTATTGATCCCTTCAATTGATAAAACAAATCTTCAATCCTAGGAAGGGGATACTTGTTCTTGATGGTCAGCTTATTCAGCTCTCTATAATCTATACACAATCTCAAACTCCCATCTTTCTTCTTAACGAACAAAACAGGGGCTCCCCATGGTGATGTACTTGGTCGAATGAAGCCCTTATCCAGAAGATCTTGAATTTTTCTTTTAATTCTCTCATTTCTGATGGAGCAAGGTGGTATGGTGGTCTAGAAACTGGTTCTGCTCCTGGTACTAAATCGATTGCAAACTCCAGCTCTCTGTCTGGTGGCAGTCCATATATATCCTCTGGAAATACCTCGGGAAATTCGTTTACTACCTCCACATCTGAAAATTTGGGGCTTAATACTTGATACCAAAGTCGACAGGCTTGCCAAATATCCTACCCCACCTTTCCTCAAACAACCTTGAGCTTTAAGAGCTGAACTAAATCGATTGCAAACTCCAGCTCTCTGTCTGGTGGCAGTCCATATATATCCTCTGGAAATACCTCGGGAAATTCGTTTACTACCTCCACATCTGAAAATTTGGGGCTTAATACTTGATACCAAAGTCGACAGGCTTGCCAAATATCCTACCCCACCTTTCCTCAAACAACCTTGAGCTTTAAGAGCTGAAATAATGCAAGGAATCTTACAAATCTGATTGGGCTGAAATGTAAACCAGCCTCCTCTTGGGGGTTTCACCACTACTGTTCTAAGCTTGAAGTCTATTACTACTCCATATCGGGTTAACCAATCCATTCCTAAAATCATATCGAACTCAAGCATAGGTAAAACGATCAAAAAATTGGCAGTAATCAGGTGCCCTTGAAGTCTAAGTTCTAAACTTCGAAACAGGTCATGGGATACTAGTTGTTCTCCTGAGGGCACCGTTACACAGAATCCTATTGTTACTTGGTCAGGTCTGATAGGTAACTTCTTAACAAACTCTGCTGCTATGAATGAATGAGTCGCACCTGAATCTATCAGGGCTAAATAGGGCAAACCAGCGATCAAAATCTTACCCATAATCACCGTAGAATCTGGGTTGGCTTGCTCAGCTGTCATGACGTAAGCTCTACTGGTCACCATCTGCTTTGTCTTCGGGCAATTCTTTATAATATGCCCTGGCAAACCACATCTGTAACAAACATTCTGTCCAACTCTGCAAGGACCAGGGTGGTTCTTCTGACACTTAGGACACACTGGCCTATTGTTGGTAGCGGAAACTGTGCTAATAGGTTGAACAGCTAAAGGCTTCTGCTCTTGGGGTTGCTGCTGATTCTTGTATGGTTTCTTGGGTGGCCTCTGGTCCTTCTGCTGGAAGACCTGCCTCTTCAGCTGTCGCTCCTCCATTACACCCTTCCAATCTTGATCAGCTCTGAGAGCTTTGTCCACCGCGCTCCTATAATCCTTGGGTTCCACCAGCCTAACATCATTTCTGAGTGCTGGATTTAATCCATCGACAAAGTGTCGCAACTTCTCCTTAGGATCTGCTCCAATCAACGGCACAAAATAACACCCTCTCTCAAACTTCCGAACATACTCTTGGACAGACATGTCCCTTTGCTTTATCATTAAAAATTATCTTTTCAGTTCGACCGCTTGTCCTCAGTAAAACACTGCTCATTGAACACTCTCTTGAATTCTTCCCAAGGAAGGTTCGCTACATCCATTGTAAGCCTAGCTCCTTCCCACCAGATCATAGCAACATCCCTTAACATATAAATCGCACATGTAGCCCTCTCTAAATCCGGCATCTGAAGATATTCAAATATCACCTCCATCGACTTTATCCAGCTTTCTGCGACAAACGGGTTTGTTGAGCCACTGAATTCTCTTGGTTTCTGTCTTCGAAATCTTTCCTGAGGATCATCATGACTCGGTCCTCTGCTACTCAAAGATTGGCCATTGCCTCTGCCCGATTGCTCTACCAACAACCTTAAAAGCTGGGAAATACTAGCGTTACTATCGGGGCTGGATTCTTCAAAAGGGATGCTTCTTCTTCCTCTTCCTCGACTAGACATCTTAATCTATAGCCCACAATCCACCACATAATGTTCCCTCTTCCTCGACTAGACATCTTAATCTATAGCCCACAATCCACCACATAAGGTTATCAGAACATGCAAAATCAAAAGATACATGCTCTAAAACATAAAAGAAAACTCACTGCTCCGGAGAAACGGTCGATGAAATCTGTCCCAACTTGAAATGTGTGTGTTTATCTCTGGACCATGCTTTGATACCAATTTTGTGGGGCCCAAACCCCATGGGAGCCAACGGAGTTGAATAAAAATAAATAATAATGGAATTGGAGGGGCTGAAACGAAAGCAGCAAGCTGTATTGCCTTGCTAAAAAAAATACCAAGGTGCAACAGTGGCGCCAAACAGCAACATCAAATTTCAATATCAAATTCGAGGTACAAAATGCCATTGCGAATTACAACTACTGGAACTCTATCTGAATTCTTCATTGTTGTAATAGATCTTAATACATATACGACAAAAGATCAAAAATAACAATAACAGTAATGACAACACGGAACCGCCGGCCTTCGATAAACACCCACACACCACAGCTGGTAAAGATATCTCCTCCCGTCTGCCCCGGAACTGACTCACCAGCACCAATAAAGCTAGTGAGCCTAGGGGCTCAGCAAGAAAAACTGAGAATAACAAGACCACAATATGCAGGCAGGCACAATACGTACTATACATAGTTTAAAGGAAGTCGTTTAAAACATAGCTCTTTCGTAAACATCAGCTGTGGGAGAACTTAAATCCCACCATTACTTTTCTTCAGACTTATGGCTTAGAAGCTCTACTTAGGTCCCATTGCACTTGATCAAATGACTACTGATATCAGTTACTATATGGCGAAATTCGCCCTGTATGAAGGGGCAACCGACACGCTCGACTGCTGCTCACCCTTCCTATATGGACCATCTGTTATCTTTTTCATAAATCTTAAAATCTGAACATTTTCTTCCTTTAAATGATATCTGGATGAAATCAGATTCAACATCGGGGTTCACTTCATTTTAAAACTCATTTTCTCAACAAAATAGCATTTTCACTGAGCAGCCAGCTAGGACTAGGGAAACAGATGCCTGAATGGAACAGTGTATGGGTATAGGATACAATTCAGATTTTAGCAACAGCTGTGACTCTGGTCAACTCAGATGTCAACGCAGAAATAGTTCTTAGAAGCAAAGCAGCTGCGACTCTGGTCAACTCAGATGTCAACGCAGAAATAGTGCTTAGAAGTAAAACAACTGCGACTCTGGTCAACTCAGATGTTTCATGGAATTTAATTGTTAACATAAGAAACAGAAGTCTGACTAAGGAACTAGTGCTGTAACATCTGAACGACTTCCAACGCTACCAGTGCTGCCTATCAAACCAGAAGCAAGTCCCGATTTAACCAGCATCACCGATTACATGGCGTCAAGTCCAGACATTATCATTCACCATAAAATAACTTCTTGATCATTCGACGACTTAACCCGACTGCTCAGCATTTTTTTAAAACAACATCAACATCATCATCGAAGCATTCTCTAAAAGTCCAGAAACAGAAACAGAAACATAACTGTGAACCCGAAGCAATATACATTTTTCAAACCAACAGAGGTATGAACAATAGCTGAAACTGAACATAACTCATGCAAGAAATCATAGAATTGAAAGGGAACGATACATAAGCTTTCATGGCTTAGAAAGAATCAGCTTTACTTTCCTTAACACTGAAGAATCACGAAGCACAGCAGGTCGCCACAGCAAGTCTCGTCAATCACAACGACGAGTTTCACTAGTTTTTGATGAAAATGAGAATTTTCTAGTAAATCATTGAAATTATAGTTCATAAGGACAAAAAGGCATGGGAGTTGGTATGTGTCAAGGAAAAATCACTCGAGTAGGCATGGAGTACCATGCTTACTTCTCAAAATTTTGCTAAAAGTCCCTTGTCACTGTTCTAATTTGTAAAAGTGCTGCTCAAATTTGAAAAAGAGCCATCTCCCATCCAAAATCATGCTATTTTCAAGTTCTGTAAATTGCTCGACTCGTGCTTGGGGTGACATCTGATCAGACCTCTGTACCTTGCCCAAATCTGGTGATAAGAAATCCGATAAATAAATAAACAAGCTGAAATCTAAAACTCTGGAATATGGAAGCTGAAATTTCGAAAAGGGGTCCTCAAATTAAAAAGGACTAGAAATTGTGGTCCTATGGATTTTGGGGCGCTACAAGAGAAATTCAGATATCAGTTTCAAGTCTTCAGGAAGCCTATCAGATTTGTCTATTCAGTTGTTGTGTCAGGCATTCAGATTTGAGGGTATTCAGATTTGATTCAGAGGCTACAATGATAGAACCGGGTATGTTTTCAGTTTAAGAATTATTCAGATTTGAGTTTAAGCATATCAAATGTGAATAGACTGTACAGGGTTCTTCAGACTTCATTTGTGAGACAGTATCACAAGAAGAGCAGTCAAGTTTTCAGATGTGACAGAGCTAATAATACATATCAGATGTGGTAACCCTACGTGTAAGGAAACAATCTCCTTAGCCTTTCACAGAGGGAAAGAGAGCAGTACTCAGACTTCAGTACTACAACAGATGTGAGCTTCAAATCTCTTCAGACGTCATCAGTTTGTTGGAGAGAATTACAACGGTCAAAATTGATTTAAGGAAACAAGATCGAAGCTATCTTGAGTAAGTCGCGCATTTCGCAAAATGATTGATACGCTGGTAACTCTGTTTGGCAAGTAAGTTAATCAAGCTTTGACAACGCAGTTTACCTTGTGCATAGCGCTAATGGAGATTCGATGAAGATATACAGAGGGATTCGAATCTACTGACCGTTGAGATTGAAGAGCATAAATAGGTAAAGATTTCAAACAGAGAAGTCTCTCTGTGAATCTTTAATCTCTCGCTGAATTTCATCTTGCACAATTCACAAGCTCTCAAATTTCTGGGATATTTCAAGCGTAAAGATATTCAAAGTCCCAGTTGTCAAAATCTCGAAGAACATTCCAGTGTTCTAAATTGTTTCATCTTCGAGATACCTAAAGTACTCAATAGCTTTGTATTTCATTGTATTATTCAGGATTGAGTCTGTAACAAACGTGCTACTTGAAGCCGTTTGAGAAAAATCAAGTTGTGTAATTCCGCAGTTGCATCTGCGTGTATTGGTGATTTCTAGGAGTTCACTTGGAGCGAGGCTCGGTGATTGGGTGTCCTCAGAGTCTGTACACATCAAAATCTTCTAGTGGAACCTTCCTGCAAAGAAAGAAGGGGAGACGTAGTATTTGATATCCGAACTTTCAGAAACAAATCCCTGATCCTTATACTTTTACTTATCGCATTTATTTACTTATACTGTTCACTGATTAATCGACTTATTTTCGCACATTTTCTGTTAGTCGAGAAATCAGATTTGAAACTAAGATACCTCATATTTAGTAACACAAATCCGAGTTAAGCGAGACGCTTGTAAAATTGTTTTTAAAGGTTTTGAAAATTCAAAAATACAAGGAGTTCATTCAACCCCCCCCCCCTTCTGAACTCCAGGCCCATTTTCGATCCTAATTGATTCTATCAGTTTAGATCTTTGTTGTGTACAGCTGATTGTACTTGTAAATATGATTGTACTTGTAAAAAGTTTTCAAGTTAATAAAATCTCTTTTTGTGCACAAGTTTTGTCATCACCAAAAATGGGGAAATTTATGGAGAATTTATAAGTTTTGGTGAACACAAAAAGACATTAAATCAGCTCATAGATTAATCAACCAGATCAAGACAGAGCTAGCTATGTTGATTATTGAAACCAAATCGGAGCTAAACTGGTTGAGGACAAACCAGCTTAGGAATTTAGCCAAACTGGTTAAGGACAAACCAGATCAAGAATTTAGCCAAGCTGGTTAAGGACAAACCAACTCCGAAGAAAATAAACAGGTTATCAGTTAAAAGAAGAACAGATTTAGATTAGATTAGTTTAGAAGAGCAGAGAATATCCAAACAGAACAGGTGGAACGGACTTTGTATTGGATCCGTTAAGAAACAAGCTCAGGCATTTTAACCAAGCTAGTTGAGGACAAATCATCTCACAGGGACAGAACAAATTTATCCAGGTTCTTTGAGAAGAAATTGATGCAATCAAGAAGGGTTGTGTTTCTATTGAAGAAGACAGATGTGAACAAAGATTACTATCTGGAATAGTACAGTACAAAAAGACCAAAACAACTTAAGACCAGATTAAATCAGTTCAACTCAGCGACCAGATCAGAGCCCAGCTGAGTAAAGACAACTCAACTAAAATATTTTAGAGTATTTTTGTGAGACCTGTGTTTTCGCAATCAGGTGTTGGTCGGGTTTGGACCAGCTGTTGGTCGGGTTTGGACCAGCTGTTGGTCGATGTGTTTGGCGTAGACATCAATTTTGTCTAAGTGTTGGAATCAGCAGCAGTAGTAGAGGGATCAGCCGTTGAGTGATCGCGTCAGTTGTTGATATTTCAGATGTTGCGTGTTGGTAGAAAGCAGCAGCAATGCTGATGTGGATTCAAGACATTGGTGTATTAGCGCGTATCCAGTTGTTGCGAGTGATCAGCTGTTGGTATGTTAGTTGCGATGATCAGCAGAGAGCGCTAAGGGACTGAAGCGACGATGTTTTGTGAGCAGGAACCAGTTGTTGGTTTTGTTAGCGTGTTTCGTAGCGGGTAGTGAAACTACGTCATTTGAATTAGTTAGCACGACAGTGTTTTTAGTGAAGTGCTTTGTACCAACTATTGGTTATGATAGACATCAGCTGTTGAGAGATCTCAGGCGTTGTGACTGCTGGTTTGTGAATCAGCTGTTGGTAGCAAGGTGACGTGTCCCTCTGTGACGTTGTTTGGTTAATTTGGTGCGACGCCATTTAGCTTTAGCATTGTTTGAAAGATTCAACTGTTGGTTAATATATTAACGATAGGCAAAAGCTGATGTGAGATCTCAGCTGCTGATTGGGAATATTAGTTGTGACAACTGATTTTGTCGGTGGATCTGTTCCTGTTTCTATATGCTGTTTGAGTAGTGTATTTGTAATGCCCAGCATCGTTAAGAAGAGGATTAGTTTAACGTTTTGACATTTACGAATTAATGAAGCTTGATTATGAGCTCGGATTTCTTCTGGAAGTGTTGGGTAATTCAGGAACTGTGTATCGTTAAATCGCGCTAAGTGTGAGAACCAGACGAAGTAACCAGGCGAAGCGATTTGATAAAATCAGCAGCAGGGTACTGTAGCTCGCGACTAGTGGAATTTTGAAATTCAGTTGAGGCGTGAAGCGTGAATTGTTTGGCTCAGCTGGAAACAAACGCGCGAATACAAGAGTTAATGCGAGAGCGCCACGTGTCGGTTACTGTTACGCATAAGGAATCAGCAGCAAGAGTTTATCACGCATCTGCTGGTTATCGATGTGTATCTGCTGATTATTGATGTATCTGCTGGTTGATAATGACGTAGGTGCGACGTCGTCGTTTTGGTAATAAACGCAAACCAGTCGAAAGGGAAAATGGTTCCAGCTGAAAGAATAATACGACAGCGTTTTGACTTATGACTATGAGCCTCGATACGATGTCGTTTAGCAAATAGGCGAGAGATTGGAAATCAGTCGATAGATTGTTGTATCTGCTGGTTCTCCAGTCGATGGAACGATGCGACACCGTTTTGATTATAAATAGGAAATATTGATACGATGCCGTTTCGACTACAGTTGCGAAATCAGCCGTTAGAATAAGAAAGCAACCAGCTGCTGGTTTTTTTGAATAAAGAGGATACCAGCTGAGGACATGTAATGACATCGTTGGAATTAGTTATAACGACATCGTTTTGAAATGTTGCGACTGGATTCATGTTGCGACTGGATTCATCTTGCGACTGGTTGCGACAACAGCTGGTTGTTGCTTCTGCTGAAGACCAAGAACATGATATTCGAACAGCGACTGAGGACGATCAACAGTAGTTGAGGAATCTGTTTATCGTTATCCACTTTCGAAGCGGTGGGAATATATCTTGTTTGAATACTCAGCATGACACGTGGAACTCGAATTGAATACGTTGGAAATGCTGCGAGAAATACAGAGATCGTTGTCTATAAATAAGAGTGAATTTGAAATGCTGAGAACATCTTGATTTCAGTTATAGACCTTTGAGCTTGCAAGTATCTTCGGAAGTGAGGAACAGAGTGTAATAACACTGATTGAAAGAATTGAAAACAGAGGAACAAAGGTATAATCTGACAGAAGAGTCAGGAACTAGATTACTCGAGAATGATATTTCTTGAGTATTCCGTTTCGATAGATGAATATTCATGTCAAGATCGTATACGAATCTTGATGGCATCGAACTGATATGGAATCAATTCTGAGATCGAAGAAGAGAACTTGAATCATTTCATGTCATTGCATTTGTTTTACAGTTGATAAACTGTTATGCATTTTATTGCTATTATGCGTACCTGCTGATTATACTTAGATGATTCTCACCGGAGTTATCCGGCTGTTGTTTTGTTTTGTATGTGTGCATGACAACAGGAAGAAAGAACTAGTGGGGAGCAACCATGGGTAACGAGAGATAACTAGCTAGATGCAGGATCAGCAGCAGGAAGACTAAACACCAGCTGATAGTCTAGGTGTTTGGATAGTTGGTTGTAGGTTGCTCAAGTCTGGTTTTGTATATAAAACATAAGAGTGTACTAGTGAACCTAGTTTGTAATCATTATGAACCATGAAGCATTCGTATAAATGCATACGATTTTCGATACAAACGTTGCTTTGTTGCTTCCGCTGATTTACGCTTCTGCTGGTTGAAAATTTTTTTATGTATAAACCAGATTAGATTGTTAAACTTGTTTAGTTTACATTAATAACCGACTGATTAAGATTAGAAGATTAATTGTGAGAAGAGAGCCTCACAAGAGGTGGTATCAGAGCGTTACTACACTAGTGAGATCTTTTAACTAGATGAGTGGGGTAGATCGAGTTCTTCCTATGATGAATTGCATGCTTGTGTGGTATATGTCTTACTGCTTTTGAATTTATATCACATGATTTTGTGACTAAATGGTAAGAATATACCGAAGAACTATGAGAAATACATGCGTTGGAAGTGATTAACAGCATGTATTGAGTGAAGTATGAATCAGCACTCGATCTCTTGAGCAGCAGTACATTAATGTATGCTAATCAGAGGAGGGACTGAAATTGATTTGCTATCGTGTGATGCGAAATGATAAACATGTTTGTTTGATTCCTAGATATGCCTCCTCGAAGAACCACGAATCGGCAGACAGAACAGGGTAGTACATCTACTGAGGTTTTGAATGCAGCTGCTACTCCAATGGAGACTTTGTTGAAATGATTTCAGTCGTTTAAACCACCAACGTTAACAGGAACAGAAAGTTCTATTGATTGTGAAAATTGGTTAGAAGATATTGAGCAGTTGTTCGAAGCACTTGAGTACAATGATGAGCGTCGGGTGAAATTGATTATACACCAGTTGCATGGTGTTGGGAAAAGCTGGTGGGTAGCAACAAAGAAAGCACTTGAAAATCAGGGTACTGTGATTACGTGGGCAGTATTTCGAACAGCTTTCTATCAAAGGTTCTTCCCAGTTTCTTATAGGAAGGATAAAGGAGCGGAATTTGCGAACTTGCGACAAGGGCCGTTGAATATAGAGGATTACGTTGCCAAGTTCAAAAGTTTACTGAAATTTGCGCCACATGTTGCTATGAATGATGAAGCACAAGCGGATCAATTCATTAATGGATTGAATCCAGATGTATTTACCTTGGTAAATACTGGAAGACCAAATACTTTTGCTGATGCGTTGAACCGAGCATAAGGAGCAGAAGCTGGATTACTAAGGCAGCGAAGAGCACAATTTGTGCCAGCAGTAGCCAAAGCAGCAGAGAACCCACAGATTCCACCACCCCCTCGCTTTGATGCTGGAAGTAGCAGTAGCGGGAAAAAGAAAAACTTCTTTAAAGGAAAAGGAAAACAATTCAAACGATCTGGAACCAACAGTTCTTCCAGCTCGAGCGATTTTAAACAAATGCAAACTGGACAACAAGCTGGCGATTATTGTACCAAGTGTGGTGGGAAACATGCCACAGAACAATGTCGAGGAGTGTCTGGCCTCTGTCTTATTTGTAATCAGCCGGGACATTTCGCAAGAATATGTCCTCAGCGTAATTCTGGGAATTTCCAGAATTCAGCAGCAGCAAGAACAATGCCAACACCCGAAAGGCAAGACTCTTCTGTACAATCGTATCAACCTCAACATTCGCAACAAAGTAGACAAGGAGGAAGCCAGACAGTGAGCCAACCTCCTAAACAACAAGAAAAAGTGTTTGCATTGACCGAAGAGCAAGCACAAGCAGCCCCAGATGATGTTATGGCAGGTAATTGCTACTTGTGCAAATTTCCAGCTTATGTCTTAATTGATACTGGTGCATCACATACCTTCATCTCTGAGAAATTTGTGATATCACATAAGTTGTCTGCTGAACCTTTAACTGAAATAGTATCGGTTTCTTCACCTTTGGGGAAAGGAATGTTATCGATCACAGCAGTGAGAAATTGTGTGTTACAGTTCGAAGGTCACGCAATTGAAATTGATTGTGTTGTGCTCGGATTATCTGATTTTGATTGTATTGTGGGCATAGATATGTTAACCAAGTATAGAGCAACAGTCGATTGTTTTCAGAAGGTGGTTCGATTCAAACCAGAGCACGCTGATGAATGGAAATTCTATGGTAAGGGATCACGAGCCAGAATTCCTTTGGTCTCTGCTATTACAATGAATAATCTATTGCAGAAAGGAGCAGAGGGATTCCTGATTTATGCACTAGATACAAAGAAAAGTAGCCCGAATCTGGTTGATATACCAGTGGTCTGCGAGTTTGCTGATGTTTTTCCTGATGAGATCCCAGGATTACCTCCATATCGAGAGGTAGATTTCAGCATTGAATTGATGCCAGGTACACAACCAATATCCAAAGCACCATATAGAATGGCACCAATTGAGTTAAAAGAATTGAAAGATCAGCTGGAGGATCTTCTTACCAAGGGATACATTAGACCAAGTGTTTCTCCTTGGGGTGCTCCAGTACTATTTGTCCGAAAGAAAGATGGATCAATGAGGCTATGTATTGATTACCGGCAATTGAATAAGGCAACGGTAAAGAATAAATATCCTTTGCCACGAATAGATGATTTATTTGATCAGTTTCAAGGTTCGACAGTATATTCAAAGATCGATTTGAGATCGGGATATCATCAATTGCGAGTAAGAGATGAAGACATATCGAAGACCGCCTTTCGAACAAGATACGGTCACTATGAGTTTGTGGTTATGCCATTTGGACTGACTAATGCACCAGCAGTGTTCATGAGTCTAATGAACCGCGTTTTCCAAAAATATCTTGATGATTTTGTGATCGTATTTATTGATGATATTTTAATCTATTCGAAGAATCTGAATGATCATGCGAGTCATCTTCGAACAGTTTTGCAGACTTTGAGAAATGAGAAGCTATATGCGAAGCTGTCGAAATGTGAGTTTTCGTTACAAAGAGTAGTGTTTCTTGGGCATATTATCTCTGGAGCTGGAATTTCAGTTGATCCCAGTAAGATAGAGGCAGTAATTAATTGGCCTAGACCAAAATCTGTGCCTGAAATTCGAAGTTTTATGGGTCTTGCAGGGTATTACCGAAGATTTATTCAAGATTTCTCAAGTATTGCAAAGCCTATAACTCAGTTGACACAGAAAAATGCACCCTTTGTTTGGTCAGAAGCATGTGAGAACAGTTTTCTTGAATTGAAGAAAAGATTAACTACCGCACCAGTGTTAACAATTCCTGTAGGTACTGGTGGATTTGTGGTGTATTGTGATGCGTCTCACCAAGGATTAGGATGTGTTTTGATGCAGCGAGGTCATGTGATTGCATACGCCTCAAGACAGTTAAAACCACATGAAATCCGATATCCAATTCATGATCTTGAATTAGCAGCTATCGTGTTTGCATTGAAGATATGGCGACATAATTTGTATGGTGAGAAATTTGAGATCTTTTCTGATCATAAGAGTCTGAAGTATCTATTTTCCCAGTCAGAATTGAATATGAGACAACGAAGATGGCTGGATTTATTGAAAGATTTTGATTGTGAGATCAAGTATTATCCAGCAAATCGAATGCAGCAGCTGATGCTCTGAGTTGGAAGATTTGTGCTCTATCTTTGACTACGATTGGAATGTCTAATTTGATAGAAGATTGCTGCATTTCTGGATATGTATTTGAAACAGAAAGAAAACCAATGAGAATTGTGCTATCAGTGCTGAACCTGAACTGCTGATTCGAATTAAAGAGGCACAAAAGAGGGATTTGAATATTCAACGATCTGTTCAAATGATAAAATCAGGACATCAATCTGAATATCGCATAAACAACGAAGATGTATTGCATGTGAACAGCAGACTTGTTGTTCCAGATGTCGAGGAATTGAAAAACCAAATTTTGAATGAAGCCCATCGAAGTAAATTCAGCATTCTCCCTGGTGGCAGGAAAATGTATAATGATTTGAAGAAACAATATTGGTGGAAACAAATGAAGACTGATGTGGCTGAATTTGTTTCAAAGTGTTTGAATTGTCAGCAGGTAAAAGCGGAAAGAAAGAAACCTGCTGGTTTATTACAAAGTCTAGCAGTTCCTGAATGGAAATGGGATCATATTTCCATGGATTTTGTAACGAAATTGCCAAAATCATCCAGAGGTTGTGATGCAATTTGGGTGATTATCGATAGGTTGACAAAATCTGCGTGTTTTATTCCCTATCGAATGACCTATCGACATGATCAAATGGCAGATCTGTATGTTAGAGAAGTGGTAAGACTGCATGGAGTACCAAAATCAATTGTGTCTGATAGAGATCCCAGATTTACTTCTCATTTTTGGAGTAGTTTACTGCAAGCGCTGGGTACAAAACTACATCTAAGCACTGCTTATCATCCTCAAACTGATGGCCAATCTGAAAGAACAATTCAGACACTTGAGATATGCTTAGAGCAGTAGTATTAGATCTTGGTATGACATGGCAGGATTCATTACCACTGGTAGAATTTTCATACAACAACAGCTATCAAACCAGCATTGAAATGGCTCCGTTCTAAGCATTGTATGGAAGGAAGTGTCGTTCACCATTGTACTGGGATGATGTTTCAGAAGTACCTAAGTTGGGACCAGATTTAATTAGAGAGATGACTGAAAAAGTGAAATTGATTCAGCAGAGAATGCGAACAGCACAGCATAGGCAAGCCAAATATGCGAATACCAGACGAAGACCTTTGAGTTTTGAAACAAGGATTCCATTGGTGAAGATTCAATGGAATCGACATGGCGTTGAAGAAGCAACGTGGGAAGTAGAAGATGACATAAAACAACGATTCCCTTATCTCTTCCAATAAGGTTAGCTCTTGTTCAGCATCAATTTCTCCTTATGTTCATATATAGATAGCGACTGCTGATGAGTTCGAGGACGAACTCGAATCTTAGAGGGGGAGAAATGTAATGCCCAGCATCGTTAAGAAGAGGATTAGTTTAACGTTTTGACATTTACGAATTAATGAATTGATTAATGTAGCTCGGATTCTTCTGGAAGTTTTGGGTAATTCAGGAACTGTGTATCGTTAAATCGCGCTAAGTGTGAGAACCAGACGAAGTAACCAGGCGAAGCGATTTGATAAAATCAACAGCAGGGTACTGTAGCTCGCGACTGGTGGAATTTTGAAATTCAGTTGAGGCGTGAAGCGTGAATTGTTTGGCTCAGCTGGAAAAAAACGCGCGAATACAAGAGTTAATGCGAGAGCGCCACGTGTCGGTTACTATTACGCATAAGGAATCAGCAGCAAGAGTTTCTCACGCATCTGCTGGTTATCGATGTGTATCTGCTGATTATTGATGTATCTGCTGGTTGATAATGACGTAGGTGCGACGTCGTCGTTTTGGTAATAAACGCAAACCAGTCGAAAGGGAAAATGGTTCCAGCTGAAAGAATAATACGACAGCGTTTTGAATTATGAATATGAGCCTCGATACGATGTCGTTTAGCAACCAGGCGAGAGATTGGAAATCAGTCGATAGATTGTTGTATCTGCTGGTTCTCCAGTCGAGGGAACGATGCGACACCGTTTTGATTATAAATAGGAAATATTGATACGATGCCGTTTCGACTACTGTTGCGAAATCAGCCGTTAGAATAAGAAATCAACCAGCTGCTGGTTTCTTTGAATAAATAGGATACCAGCTGAGGACATGTAACGACGTCGTTGAAATTAGTTACAACGACATCGTTTTGAAATGTTGCGACTGGATTCATCTTGCGACTGGTTGCGACAACAGCTGGTTGTTGCTTCTGCTGAAGACCAAGAACATGATATTCGAACAGCGACTGAGGACGATCAACAGCAGTTGAGGAATCTGTTTATCGTTATCCACTTTCGAAGCGGTGGGAATATATCTTGTTTGAATACTCAGCATGACACGTGGAACTCGAATTGAATACGTTGGAAATGCTGCGAGAAATACAGAGATCGTTGTCTATAAATAAGAGTGAATTTGAAATGCTGAGAACATCTTGATTTCAATTATAGACCTTTGAGCTTGCAAGTATCTTCGGAAGTGAGGAACAGAGTGTAAGAACACTGATTGAAAGAATTGAAAACAGAGGAACAAAGGTATAATCCGACAGAAGAGTCCGAAACTAGATTACTCGAGAATGATAGTTCTTGAGTATTCCGCTGAAATCAGAAGAGAATTGAATTGATTCTAATGCCCAGGACTGAGTTGGCCTGATTTTCGAAGCCGGAGATTGTTTCGATAGATGAATATTCATGTCAAGATCGTATACGAATCTTGATGGCATCGAACTGATATGGAATCAATTCTGAGATCGAAGAAGAGAACTTGAATCATTTCATGTCATTGCATTTGTTTTACAGTTGATAAACTGTTATGCATTTTATTGCTATTATGCGTACCTGTTGATTATACTGAGATGATTCTCACCGGAGTTATCCGGCTGTTGTTTTGTTTTGTATGTGTGCATGACAACAGGAAGAAAGAACTAGTGGGGAGCAACCATGGGTAACGAGAGATAACTAGCTAGACGCTGGATCAGCAGCAGGAAGACTAAACACCAGCTGATAGTCTAGGTGTTTGGATAGTTGGTTGTAGGTTGCTCAAGTCTGGTTTTGTATATAAAACATAAGCGTGTACTAGTGAACCTAGTTTGTAATCGTTATGAACCATGAAGCATTCGTATAAATGCATACGATTTTCGATACAAACGTTGCTTTGTTGCTTCCGCTGATTTACGCTTCTGCTGGTTGAAAATTTTTTTATGTATAAACCAGATTAGATTGTTAAACTTGTTTAGTTTACATTAATAACCCACTGATTAAGATTAGAAGATTAATTGTGAGCAGAGAGCCTCACAGTATTTAAGAGAAGACTTGGTCTTCGATTGTTTAACAGATCCCATACTTAGAAATATTTCCGATAACAAATCTTGTCGCGAACCCAAGTTACTGTTCACAGTAACCTTATCCGTCCTAATTTCCGGTGGTAGACAACTCCGACGAGAGTGAGAGTGGTAGCGTTGGACTCCTCTCGCTAAGGAGCTTCGTTCTATACCTCTTTATAAGGCTTTGGAAGAGCTTGAATAGGATCGCAGGATCGCTAAGACATCTCCCTTATGTAGTTTGCTAGCGTAAGCGTTCCCTGCCGTGCCATTAATTTCATTGGGGTAAGTAAAGATACTACCTTTAAGCTTTGTTAGAGCTTTTCATTGAGTTAGGAAAGTAGATAAGCGCTGGTGGAGTTGTAGCTCCAAGCTGCTGTTATTTTACGTTTTGGATTTTGAGCAGTGGCTTGTGTTAATATAGCAGGTGACAGATCTGTGTTGCTCGGACTTTGTTGTAGCAGCTGTGTGTGGTAATTATAGCTCAGAATCTGGTGAGGTACGGATGTTGAGCTTATATTACGGTTGTAATTGGCATGGATATTATGTTTGATTGCTGTCTGTGCATTGCTTGTTGTTTTATATGATGTTCAGCTGTTGCATTGCATACGCATGATCCTTTTCATTTCAGCTGTTGTAGCCGTGCTTTGTTGTTGCTCTGTTTTCTTACCATGATGCGAGGGCGAGCGTCAATACCGCACTCTCATCTCCCTGCTGGTCTGTTAGCCCTCATGCGCCGAGTGGTTAACTACCACAGTTCATGGGTTGGGCAACAGTAGGTTGAGTAATTGATGCATCTGGTATTCAGGTGTGGTGTAAAGATGAGCGGATAATTCCCGTGTGCTTGTACACACACCAGTGGCCACTTACCATTCTTCGCAGAATCTGTTGTCAGCTGTTGAATTCATTGGCTCCCTTCCTTGGTCGTATCCTTCGGCTGTTGCATTGTCATTCATGCATAGCATTATCATATATCTTTTGCTATTCATTGCTGTTTTATAGTTGCTCTCCGTACTGGGGTTTAACCCCGAGGTCCCTCTGGGGCTGTTGTGTTTGTTTGTTTGTCTGTTGTTCAGGTTTTCTAGGTTTCGTAGCTGGTCGAGGTTATGATCCAGCTGGTGGTGCCCCAGGAGGTGGTTAGAGTGTCCCAGTTATATATAGTATTTATATGCACTGGTATCACCTCGGGTGGGATGTCCCGGGTGATGCTTGGGTCTATATATAGCTGATAGTCTTTTAGTATTTGTGTTGCTTTCAGCCGCTGGGCATTTGTTGTACTTGAATATTTGTGTTATTGTGGATTTATAAATTGGGATTATTTTGAGTATCTTTTAATTTAAATTATGTTATCTTTAAGTCAGGCCAAAATAAAAAATTTTAATCACTTTTTAGTAGCATCTATTTGTGTTTGCGTGGTTTTACTCTGATGTGTGCACGAGGCCTGACATTTTTGGTATCAGAGCTTAAGTTGGGATAAGCTCAATTTCTTGGATCACACTTGAGTCTAGGCACAGTGTTGTGTGTTGCTCGTGCTTGACTATGTGATTTATGTGCTGCATAGTGGTTGTGTGATATTTGATTTTTGTGCTGTTTCTGTTCTGTGTTTCCTTATTCTGTTTAGTGCCTTCGTAGAGATGCCGCCTAGACGTACGGGTAGAGGTAGAGGGCAGTTTCAGGATGAGTCTGGAGATCATAATGAGGATCAGCGTAGTTTCCCTTCTCGTGGTCGTGGTAGGCATGAAGAGGATGAAGTTGACAACTTAGCAAACCGTGTGGAAAGCATGGAGATTTTGATGGCTAGGTTCCAACGGATGAGTCCCCAGATCTTTAACGGTGACGAGTCTAGCGAGGATGCGGATTCGTGGTTGCAGCACATCATTGGTTTGTTTGATCGTGTTCAGTATGATGATGTGCTTCGGTTGAGTTTGGCTACCTTCCAGCTGAGGAAGAGTGCGGAGCGTTGGTGACGTGGCGCTTCAAGGACGCTAGAGGAGACAGGTGTGGAGATTACTTGGGATAGCTTCTGTGCTGCCTTTCGGCAGGAGTACGTCCTGGAGTCGTACGTGAACGCTCGTGAGCGAGAGTTTGATCATTTAGAGCAAGGTACGATGTCGGTGCGTGAGTATGCTCGTAGGTTTTCTTCTCTTTTGGCGTATTTCCAGCATGTTGCTGGCCGGGAGAGGGCCAAGAGGACCAAGTTTATTGAGGGTTTGAACGAAGAGTTGTATACTTTGGTTTTGTCGAGTAAACCAAAGAGCTATGCAGAGGCTGTGGATAGCGCTGTTGATATCGAGGAAGGTCTGCGGAACCGGAGGTCGCGTGCTAGGCCTTAGGGTGGTCGTCCCGCTGCTCAGGGAGCGCAGTCTTCCCAGTCTTCGCAGTCAGCTCATCATCCCCCACAGCAGCAGCAGCAGCAGTTGGCTCAACAGTCTAGCCGTCAGAGGTTCCGACCTCGTGGCCATCAGTTTAAGAAGAATTCTGGTTCTGGTTCTTATGGTTCTGGCAGCTCTAGTAGCAGTGGTTCTAGGGCAGAGTTTTGTGGCTTCTGTGGAGGCAAGCATTCATCGACTCAGTGTGTTGGTGTGCAGGGCTCTTGTAATATCTGTGGTCAGTATGGGCATTTCGCGAGGGTGTGTCCATCAGCTGGATCGCAGCAAGCCGCAGCCCCACCTCAGGGTCGAGGAGGATCGTATAGGGGTCGTTCCCGTAAGTTCCCGCAGCCTAGGGTTGGAGAGACGCAGTTTAGGCCGTTTCAGTTGACTGGTCCGTCGCGTTTCGGACAGTCGTCTCAGCAGCATTTCTCTGGACCCCAACATGCTCAAGTGAATGCCATTACGAGGGAGCAAGCGGAGGGCGCGCCGAGCGGAGTGATTTCAGGTAACTGTTCTATCTTTGATTTTCCTGCACGAGTGTTGTTTGACACTGGCACATCGCATTCGTTTATTGCTGATTCTTTTGTGACCGAGCATGAACAGCATACCTTTTCTTTGTGCGATGTGGTGTCTGTTTCTACTCTGGCGATGCTAGCCTGTTCTCCCAAGAAGTTTTGTTGGATGGCGTTCTGAGGTTTGGCGAGCATGTGTTAGTGGCGAATTTGATTCGTCTGATGTTGTGAGATTTTGACTGTATAGTGGGAATGGACAGTGGGAATGGACGTGTTGTCCAGTTATAGGGCCTCCGTGGATTGTTTCCATGGGATCGTGCGTTTTAGGCCTCTGTCCTGTGAGAAATGGAATTTATACGGTGCGGATTCTCAGTTGAAGATTCTGTTAGTCTCTGCAATGGAGATGTTCAGCTTGTTGTCGACGGGGAAAGCTGGTTTAATGATCTACGCGTTGGATGCATCTTCTTCATTGCATGTGCAGCTCAGCGACGTTCCAGTGGTGCGTCATTTTCCTGATGTGTTTTCGGAGGAGATTCCTGGTTTTCCTCCGAGGAGGGAGATTGACTTTAGCATTGAGTTGGTGCCTGCCACAGCTCCGATTTCACGTGCACCATATCGATTAGCGCCTGCTGAATTGAGAGAGGTCAAGGGGCAACTGGATGACTCGTCAGAGAAAGGTTTTATCAGACCTAGCATGTCACCGTGGGGAGCGCCTATCTTTTTTGTCAAGAAGAAGGATGGCACAATGAGAATGTGCATTGACTTCCGTCAGCTGAACAAAGTTACCATGAACAATAAGTACCCGTTGCCGAGGATCGACGACTTGTTTTGACTAGTTGCAAGGTTCTGCTGTATATTCGAAGATCGATCTACGTTCAGGGTACCATCAGTTGAGAGTTAGAGATCAAGATGTCGCGAAAACTGCTTTTCGTACTAGGTACGGGCATTTTGAGTTTCTGGTAATGCCTTTTGGATTGACTAATGCTCCTGCAGTATTCATGGATTTTATGAACTGGGTCTTCCGTGAGTTTATAGATCAGTTTGTGATCGTGTTCATCGACGATATCTTGGTGTATTTGAAGACTCCTTTGGAGCATAAGGAGCATTTGAGAGTTGTTCTTCAGACGTTGAGAGACTCGCAGTTGTATGCCAAGTTTTCTAAGTGCGAGTTCTGGCTAGATCGCATTGTGTTTTTGGGTCATGTGATTTCAGCGGATGGCATTTCTGTGGATCCCAGTAAAGTAGATGTTGTTTTGAACTGGGAGAGACTTAGGAATGTATCTGAGGTTCGTAGTTTCTTGGGTCTGGCTGGCTATTACCGTCGTTTCATAGAGCGTTTCTCTAGTATAGCTAGGCCGATGACTCAGTTGACTCAGAAGGACAAGCGGTTCGTTTGGACTGAGCAATGCGAGAATGCTTTTCAATTGCTCAAGGAGAAGTTGACTACTGCGCCTGTGTTGTCTTTGCCGTCTGGTTCAGGTGGCTTTGTTGTGTGTTCCGATGCTTCGCTCAATGGATTGGGCTGTGTGTTGATGCAACATGGACGAGTCATTACGTATGCCTCTCGGTAGTTGAAACCGCACGAGACTCGTTATCCAGTTCATGATTTGGAGCTAGCAGCTGTGGTCTTTGCGTTGAAGATTTGGCGCCACTATCTGTATGGCGAGCAGTTTGTGGTGTATTCGGACCACAAGAGTTTGAAGTATTTGTTTTCGCAGCCTGACTTGAATATGAGACAGCGTAGGTGGATGGAGCTGTTTAAAGATTTTGATTGTGAGATCAAGTACCAGCCTGGGAAAGTTAATGTAGTGGCGGATGCGTTGAGCAGAAAGGCTCAAGGAGATATGCTTGCGTCGTTATATGTTTCTAAAGACCGTGAGCATCTTAGCACTACGGGTTGGAGGTTTTACCCGGCTGAGAATTATGTGGTGGTTTCTTCTTTCTAAGTTGAGCCACAGATCATTTCGAGCATTAGAGCGGCTCAAAGGACAGATCTTTCCATCCACGAGTTGAATTTGAAGATTAGGGCTAGAGAGCTTGAGGACTAGTTCTGTTTCGTCTGAGGTTGTTAGCGTTTCCGGGGTAGGTTGGTTGTGCCCAATCTGATAGATCTTCGGGAGGAGATCCTTAGAGAAGCGCATTGCAGTAGACACAGTGTCCATCCTGGTGCACGGAAGATGTACCATGCGTTGAAGCCGCACTTCATGTGGGCTGGTTTGAAGGGCGACGTTGCCGGTTTTGTTGCTCGTTGCTTAAATTTTCAGCAAGTTAAGGCTGAAAGGATGAGACCTGGTGGTCTGTTGCAGAGTTTGGAAGTGCCCCAACGGAATTGGGAGCACATAGCGATGGATTTTGTGACGCATTTGCCTCGTTCCAGCAGAGTTTGTGATGAGATTTGGGTTGTTATCGACAGATTTTCGAAGTCTGCACACTTCATTCCCTATGGTATGACATTTTAGTTGAAGAAACTGGCAAAACTGTACGTGGATTTTGTGGTTAGATTGCACGGTGTGCCTGTTTCAATCGTTTCGGACCGAGATCCGAGGTTTACTTCCAGGTTGGAAGAGTTTGCAAGCAGCTTTGGGTACCAGATTGGCTATGAGTACAACGATCACCCCCAAACAGATGGCCAATCTGAGCGAACTATCCAGACCTTGGAGGATATGTTAAGAGCTGTTGTGATGGATTTTGGTGGTAGTTGGCAAGACGCGTTGTTTTTAGTTGAGTTTTCTCACAATAACAGCTACCAAGTGACGATTGGTATGGCGCAGTTCGAGGCTTTGTATGGCAAAAAGTGCAGATCGCCAGTATGTTGGGAAGAAGTGGGGGAGAAGCAGCTGTCTTCCCCACAGTTTGTGCAGCAGATGAAGGATCATGTGGATCTGATTCGACAGCGGATGAAAGCTTCCCAGGATCGCCAAGACAGTTATGCAAATAGGAGGGGTCGACCTCTAGAGTTTCAAATTGGTGATCCCGTTTTCCTTAAAGCTTCTCCGTTTCGCAGTGTCATGCGCTTTGGACACAAGGGAAAGTTATCCCCTCGTTATGTTGGTCCGTATGAAATTGTTGAGAGGATTGGCCCTTTGGCGTATCGGCTGTTATTGCCACCAGAATTATCTTCTCTACATGATGTCTTTCATGTTTCCATGTTGAGGAAGTACGAGCCAGATCCGTCTCATGTGCTAAGAACTGATGAGGTTGAGCTAGATCAGACGTTGAGTTACGTTGAGTATCCCTTGCGAATTTTGGATCGAGAAACAGTTGAGGAATAAAACCATTCCCTTGGTGATGGTTCAATGGAGCAAACATGGTAGGGAAAAAGCTACCTGGGAGATGGAAGAGAAGATGCAATGTGAGTGGCCGCATCTGTTTGCGTGAGTGTTGCATCAGATTTCAGTAATTGTTTGCTCAGTTATCTTGAACTCTTGTTTGTGAGTTTAGTTGTTGCCCGAATTTGATTTCGAGGACGAAATCATGTTTTAGTGGGGGAGAGATGTGAGACCTGTGTTTTCGCAATCAGGTGTTGGTCGGTTTTGGACCAGCTGTTGGTCGATGTGTTTGGCATAGACATCAATTTTGTCTACGTGTTGGAATCAGAAGCAGTAGTAGTGGGATAAGCCGTTGAGTGATCGCGTCAGTTGTTGATATTTCAGATGTTGCGTGTTGGTAGAAACCAGCAGCAATGCTGACGTGGATTCCAGACGTTGGTGTATTAGCGCGTCTCCATCTGTTGCGAGTGATCAGCTGTTGGTATGTTAGTTGCGATGATAAGCAGAGAGCGCTAAGGGACTGAAGCGACGATGTTTTGTGAGCAGGAACCAGTTGTTGGTTTTGTTAGAGTGTTTCGTAGCGGGTAGCGAAACTACGTCGTTTGGATTAGTTAGCACGACATTGTTTTGAGTGAAGTGCTTTGTACCAGCTGTTGGTTATGATAGACATCAGCTGTTGAGAGATCTCAGGCGTTGTGACTGCTGGTTTGTGAATCAGCTGTTGGTTGCAGGGTGACGTGTCCCTCTGCGACGTTGTTTGGTTAAGTTGGTGCGACGTCGTTTAGCTTTAGCGTTGTTTGAAAGATTCAACTGCTGGTTAATATATTAACGATAGGCAAAAGCTGAGCGAGATCTCAGCTGCTGATTGGGAATATTAGTTGTGACAACTGATTGTGTCGGTGGATCTGTTCCTGTTTCTATCTGCTGTTTGAGTAGTGTATTTAAGAGAAGACTTGGTCTTCGATTGTTTAACGGATCCCATACATAGAAATATTTCCCGATAGCATATCTTGTCGCGAACCCTAGTTACTGTTCACAGTAACATTATCCGTCCTAATTTCCAATGGTAGACAACTCCGACGAGAGTGAGAGTGGTAGCGTTGGACTCCTCTCACTAAGGCGCTTCGTTCTATACCTCTTTAGAAGGCTTTGGAAGAGCTGGAAGAGGATCGCAGGATCGCTAAGACATCTCCCTTGTGTAGTTTGCTAGCGTAAGCGTTCCATGGCGTGCCAGTAGTTTCGTTGGGGTAAGTAAAGATGCTACCTTTAAACTTTGTTAGAGCTTTTCGTTGAGTTAGGAAGGTAGATAAGCGCTGGTGGAGTTGTAGCTCCCAGCTGCTGTTATTTTACGTTTCGGCTTTTGAGCAGTGGCTTGTGTTAATATAGCAGGTGACAGATCTGTGTTGCTCGGACTTTGTTGTAGCAGTTGTGTGTGGTAATTATAGCTCAGAAGCTGGTGAGATACGGATGTTGAGCTTATATTACGGCTGGAATTGGCATGTATATTATGTTTGATGGCTGTGTGTGGATTGCTTGTTGTTTTATATGTTGTTCAACTGTTGCATTGCATACGCATGATCCTTTTCATTTCAGCTGTTGTAGCCGTGCTTTGTTGTTTCTCTGTTTTCTTACCAGGATGCGAGGGCGAGCGGCAATACCGCACTCTCATCTCCCTGCTGGTCTGTTACGCCCTTGTGTGCTTGTACACACACCAGTGGCCACTAACCATTCTTCGCAGAATCTGTTGTCAGATGTTGAATTCATTGGCTCCCTTCCTTGGTCGTAGCCTTCGGCTGTTGCATTGTCATTCATGCATAGCATTATCATATATATGTTGCTATTCATTGCTGTTTTATAGTTGCTCTCCGTAATGTGGTTTAACCCCGAGGTCCCTCTGGGGCTGTTGTGTTTGTTTGTTTGTTTGTTGTTCAGGTTTTCCAGGTTTCGCAGCTGGTCGAGGTTATGATCCAGCTGGTGGTGCCCCAGGAGGTGGTTAGAGTGTCCCAGTTATATATAGTATTTATATGCACTGGTATCACCTCGGGTGGGATGTCCCGGGTGATGCTTGGGTCTATATATAGCTGATAGTCTTTTAGTATTTGTGTTGCTTTCAGCCGCTGGGCATTTGTTGTACTTGAATATTTGTGTTGTTGTGGATTTATAAATTGGGATTATTTTGATTATCTTGTATTTTAAATTATGTTATCTTTCAGTCAGGCCAAAAGCAAAAATTTTAACCACTTTTTAGTAGCTTCCGTTTGTGTTTGTGTGGTTTTACTCTTATGTGTGCACGAGGCCTGACAATTTTGAGGTTTCGTACAATTTGATTTGATGTGTTGACTTCTCAGTATCACTTTGTAGTCGTTGGAACTACTTTCAGCAAATACCAAATATCCAGAGATTTGTTTTCAACTGAACGACGAAAAGGTTGCTAAAAGAGCAAAATCATTTAATGAAGGTGTACATGAACAGTACAAGCATTAAAGACGCCGCAGTCATCTCACTTTGGATCTATACGACGTGTCTATTGGTAACATCTATTACCGTTGATCCAAAGGGTATAAATTAGAGAAGCAGATCAGTTGGAGAGATCTAATGACCTTACAACGAACAAAACTTACTAACTATTGAACATACGAGACTTTACAACTCAAGTATGTGAAAGTTATCGAGCGCAAAAACAGAGTTCACAACTCTCAAACCAGCTCACACAAAAAGTGACACACACAGTCTATTGCAAATCAATTCTTTGTGTCACACAAACTATCGAACCTCACTCTGTAGTATTGAGATTCCTTTGTATATCAAAAACAGATCGTGAGAGAGCTAGAATAGCAAAACCAGCTCAGAGCTATATTTTGTATTCCAGAACAGTTCGAGTTTGTTTCTGTTGTAAAGATTGCTAGGAGTTCTTTGCAGCTGCTGGCTGTCGGACCGGTTTGTTACAAGAGTTGTAATAATCAAATCTTATAGGATAAATCCTTCCTGTTGAGGAATAAGGGGAGACGTAGGAGTTTTAGCTCCGAACTTCCATAAACAAACTTTTGTCCCTAATCTTTTAAGTTTACGCATTTTATTTGTTCACTGTTGAAGCGTGTTATTTTCGCACAAACATTTTTGTTACACGAGACAACAGTTTAACAGTGAGATCCTCCAAGCTGGTAACTCAGCTTAGAGGTTAGCTAAGAGCTGCAAAATCTTTTTAAAACAGTTTTTCGTAAAAATTAGCGAAGGAGATCATTCATCCCCAGCCTCTGAACTCCTGAACCGTATTTCGATCCTAACATTAGGTCATAGTATCTTGATCAATCTTAAACTGGTTCCAAATGGAGCGGGACCCAATGACACTTTTGCCTATCCACACGCCCTAATTTTTGACTCTGTTAGCAGGCACTCCGATCCTTCGACCTATTACCACACACCCTCTGTTGGCAGGGCACTTCGGTCCATCTACCGATTACCACACACCCTCTATTGACCGTCTGTTATCCGTCACAAATGACAAAACCTTTGAAATATACTTCTTTTAAAACTTTCTGTAAAGCTTTCTTTAAACTGATTTTATTTTATTTGAATAAGATCGCTTTATTATATGGTTTGCTATTTTAAAACTCATTTGATGTTCGAAATCTACTGGTAGTACATCGGAGTCCAATCAAAGAAGAAACTCGAATCAGCTCAGGCTATAGAAACGAATAACAAATAGCAATCTAAGCTGATGAACTATTCCTTGAAATTAGGTATAACTTTGAACAGATTAGAGTTATACCTTCGAGTCAAAGCTAAAAGAAAGAAGAATTAAACTTGAAATTACTGCATCAGTCTAGCGTGGACCTAAGCTGAATCAGCTCGTAGTATGAACAGAACGCGAGCGTAAACCAGCTCAGAATAGAAAATCAAATCTGGGCTGTTTGATCAACTCAGATTAGGAAAAGTCAACATAACTTAAATGATCAGACTAGATTACGGTGGTCAAACAAAGTCAACTCAGCTTGGATAATGAAATCGGATTACGAGCGTAAAAAAGCTCTGTGTGAGAAATCAGATCACCGATAGTAAACAACTCTTGGAAATTAAACGGATCGTGTCTTAAAATCAGCTCAGGAAAATAAACAGATCACGAACTTAGCTCAATAATGACTAACAGCTTAGAATATTTCCTTAGTCTAGAGCAAACGAAAATATCTAAGGAAACATCCAGAAACAAAAACACATAAGCTCCTTGTAAGCTACTTGCAGAACATCCAACACTTTTAAGAAGAAACTGGATCGAACATCGTAAAATATTTTCTAACAAACTTTTTTGAATCAAAACTCTAGCAAACTAATTTCTTAAGAAATAATCTTTAACTCAACTCTGTGTTTTAAAAAGTTCGAAAACATTTCTCAAACCTTTCAAACTCACATAACATGCAAGAAGGAAATCAATATATGTTTTCTAAAGTACAGCATAAAACAGAGTTTACTTGCCTCAACTGCTAAATACAGCTAACAAAAATCCTCCGACTTTGAACCAGTTACAAGCGCAATCCAGAAATTACTTTAAAATGAAAATTCTTTGAAAGAGTTTGATTGTGGTGTGAAAACTGATGATACGTGCTTTTATAAGAAAATAGGAAGCATGAGTTCACGATTTTAAAATATCTTTGAAAGTACAGATTTGTACACAAGCCAAAAAAAAAAATCGAACCGGATTTAAAATAGCTTGAATCGTGCTTGATAGTATTCGATCGGTTAACTCCTGCGTACCTGATTCCTGCTCTAATCTGAAATTCAGCTTGGACGAAAATTGAATTCGCTGAATTGAACTGAATAAGGGTACTGAAATAGCAATTAAATCCCTCAAAATTAAGATCTATCATTGTGGCTTTATGGATTTCCTGGGCGTTACAACTACACTCAACATTATTAAAGCCCAAGCCTTTTTGATCATTTGTAGGCTTTTAACTTCATGCAGTTTATTTAAAGTAAAAAAAAAGACTTTGTTCAAGTTCTCACAAGTTGATCTACCATTGATTTTTCTGCGAGCATATTGTGACTCAGAACACAACTTTTCATTATCAATCATCAGCATAATCAACTTAGTCTTTAGAATATCATAATCATCAAGTTGTGAACAGCTCGATTCATCTAATCTGTTAGGCTGTTGTTTTCTGCCTTAATTTCCTCTAATATTTGCAAAAACTTCTTGTACTCCATGAACATCTCATTTAGTGCAGAGATAAGGTCATCTCGTGTAAATTCAACTGACGTGAAATCAAATACCTCATCATCATCGATGTTATCATCGATGAGATAGTGAACCTCCTCCTATTCACCATCGCTTGATGAGTCGCTTGAACTGGACTCATCTGACTCTATATCATCTCAAACTTCTTGACAAAGAGGGACATTGTGCCATGTAAAAAAAAGGTTGAATTAAGGTTTTAACAAGGCCCGTTTGATTGGTTTAGTCTATCTGTGTATGAAGTAATGCTGCTTGGGTTGATTGGTCTGCCATTTAAAAAAAATTAAAAAAATTAAAAATATATATATTTCTGTTAATTTAACTTGACTTAAAATTATCTTTCGAATTCAAATTAAACATATTTTGGTTTTACTACCGTGGTAATTTTTCTATCTTTCTATTTTATTAATTAATAACTGAAGAAATTTTAAAACCTTTAATTTTTCCAGACTAAGTTATTTATTAATAATGAAGAAGTTTAAAACATTTATTTTTTTCCGACTAATTCTTTATCTACATTTGCCTTATTTTTTTAAAAAGAAAGACTACATTTGCATTTCTTTGTTATATATATATATATATATATAAATATATATATATATATTGATATGATCAATGGAATCGAAAAAGTGTTTAAAATATGCTTAGGAGTTCAGAAGGGGGGGTTGAATGAACTCCTTCTATTTTTTATTTTTCGAAACCTTAAAACTGTTTTTACAAGCCTCGCTTAACTCAGATCTGAGTGACCAGATCTGAGGCTCTCAGTCCAAATCTGTTTTCTCGACTAACAAAAATTGTGCGGAAAGAAGCCGATTAAACAGTGAACAGTTATGTAAAATAAATACGATGCAATAAGTAAAAGTTCAAGGATCAAGAATTTGTTTCTGGAAGTTCGGATCTGAAGATCCTACGTCCCCTTCTTCCTTTTCAGGAATGATCCAATAGAAGAATTTGATGTTTACAGCTCCTTTAGACACCCGGTCACGCAAGCCTCACTATACGTGAACTCCTAGCAACTCCAAATACAATCTACGCAGATAACACTGCGGAATACAGACAATGTAGTTTTTCGAACTGCTTCACATAGCAAGTTCGTTACAGGCTCAATCTGATTTTACAATAGACACGAAACAATTGAATTCTGTAAATCTTCTGGTTATTTGAATAGCAAGAACAGTTTACTAATGTAAACCAGAAGATATCTCTAAGGTAATATCTATGAAAGAGCTGAACTTGTGTTCTTCGAGATTTAGTGTACTGAAATATCAAAATAGATTGAAGACTAGTAGGAAAAATCCCAGAGTGCGAAAGAATAAATCGACTGAGAGTGCGATAGCCAGAGAATGAGAGAGCTTCTTGTTTGAAATACTCGAGCTATATATACTCTTACATCCTCAACGGTCAATAAATGAGCCAGTAGACACAAACTTTGCTTGCATATCTTCATTGTATCATCGCATTAAATGCTCCAGTAATTCTATGCAAAAGGTTGTCTGCGCTTGTCAGAGCGTTGACTTATACACCAAAGTAGGTAAACATCGGTTTTACCAACTGTGAGGTCTGAGATTCGGTAATTAGTGACTAATAAGATTTGGTTAAGGATTAGTCACAGGAGTCGTGATTTTCGAATTTCAGATTTGAGAATGATGGATCTGTGTAAACAGATCCAGATCTGAGTTTTGAATTACACAAAACTTGTTATTGTGTTTTTAATGTTTCTACTAAGTGTGCAGATGTCAGCTGGATTAGCAACGTAGACAGAAGATAAGAGAATTGAAGATTTCAGTAGTCGTGACGTCATCCAAGATTATTGAAGATTTCAGCAGTCGGACGTCATCCGAGCTTATTGATGATTTCGGCAGTCGTGACGTCATCCAAGCTTATTGATGATTTCAGCAGTCGTGACGTCATCGAGAGCTGAGCAGCAGTGAGATGTATCAGATCTAATACAATAATTCAATCAGATCTGATACTGTAGCAGACCAAGAGCTGAAAATAGTAAAACGCGATTTCGGAGGCCTAAACGAAGGAATTTGGCCGAAAAGCGGCTTAGGTCAATAGCAAAGCTATTGAGTCTTGCTCGTTGGACCGTTTCGGAGGGAGTAGCACTGGTCTCATGCGAAAATATGCAAGCTGGTTCAGATGTGAAGAGAAGATCGATTCAGCAGTTGGATCAGATGTTGAAGATAAGAGCAGTTGGATCAGATGTTGAAGACAAGAGCAGTTGAGTCAGATGTTAAATACAAGAGATCTGGATCCAGCTATGGACAAAAGAACAATTCAGATGTGAAGGAGAAGTCTGTTCAGCAGTGAACAGAAGTCTGTTCAGCAATGAAGAGAAGACGATATCAGATGTCAATCAGATATGAAGAAAAGATGCAAGAAAAATCTGAATCAAAGATTGAAGATGGATAAGAAGCAATAAAGAAAACACACAGATGCGAAGCAGTTGACGAATCAGATATGAAGATTAACTGGAGCATAGAAGTCAACTGCTGAGCCTATTCAGATGTGAACATATCAGACTTATTCAGAAGACGACAAAAGCCTGCAAAATAAAGGACACAAGGACAATTTTGTCGGTACTTTATAGAACACCTTTCAACGGGAAGAACTTGTGTCCAACGGATTAATTTGTACAAGAGGCTATTTATACAAGAAGGATTGAAGAAGACGAGCATGCTGAAAAGATAGAAAAACAGAGAAAAGAAAGTGGGAAGAATTACAAAGAAGTGAAGCAGTCGACCACCATGGAGAAGAAGATAATTGCAAGTGTCGACTGCTGAACTTAATCAGCTTTGAGGAAGCTCTTCCCAGATGTGTGAGATTATGTTTTCAAGACTTGAGCGTTCACTGTAAATCTCACACACACAAAGATTCACTCACACATTTTATGAGAGATGTGCGAAACTATACAGTGAGTGAATCAAAACCACAAAACAAATATATCAGATCACCTCCAAGCACGAAGACGTTAAACTCTGTGTATGTAGCCTTTCTCACTGAGGCATAAAAGAAGTGATTGAGTGAACACAGCTGAGAGCTGGTGTAGAGTCTAGGAGTTCAGCCTTGGGCAGCGAATAAGTCCCAGCTGAGTGGGTTGTACATTCTGATGTATAATCAAAGTCTTCTAGTGGATACCTTCCTGAAGAAGGAAGAAGGGGAGACGTAGGATATTTGAGATCCGAACTTCCAGAAACAAACAGCTGCGTAATTTATTTATTTACAATATTCAGCAGTTACCTTCCGCATACACGCATAGCATATGTTTTTAAGAGTTTAATTCAGCAGTTGCTTTTAAATCGAGTTTTAAAATTAGAGTTCAGTTCTGGTATTTTCCGCCTTGGTATTATTACCAGACCAGATCTATTCTCGGTGCCCTTTATTTACGTTCAAGAACATTGAGCTATCGCAACTCAGTTTTTTAATAGGCATGGTTTTTACATTTATTCGATCCTAACAGAGAATTTTGGTCGAACCTGGTTAGTTATTTTCAGATGTGACGTAGAGTCGATCAGCTTTGAGTCGATGGTCGCTATCGGGTAAAATCTGCGTTGAGTCTGGAGGATTTTTTATTTGTTTTCTATCGGGAGCTGAATTTTGGAAGAATTCAGATATGAGGTATACAGGAGAGTGGGATTTGTGAGAACAGATGTGAGTTATCAGATTTGTGGCTAGCGAGGGGAATCTGTTAGCGGGTGCGCGCGGATGCGAGAGTCAATGAGGAGAGGACATGTGTTAGTAAACGTTTCTGGATTGACCGGTGTTGTTAGCATTATTCAGATCCGAGTGAGCGTGATCAGATATGAGCGCTGGGATCTGCTTCAGATGTGAGGCAGTGCGACATCGTTTTGATTAGTTGTGTGGCGTAGCGTTGAAAACTCAGATTTGAGTTAGCGCTGGATTCAGATTCGAGGACTTGTCCCTTAGCGCTAGGATCTGATACTGGGATCTGAATATGTCGATGTTGACTTTCACTGTAGACTTTGAATCGAGGATTTAAATACAAGTGTTGATTAACACTTAGCGTAATTCGAACCCGATATTTCTTATCGTCTTCCCCAGTGAAACCCTCGATAGTTACTGTTCACCAAACCCTTCTCTGTTAGATTACCGTCGATTTCCGCCGTTGTTCGGAGCAAGATTGGTGGCGCTGAGCTCGTCTTGATTAGGCCTTTCAATTGATACCAGTCTGGAGTTGTAGATCGACGCGTAGGAGGAGCGCAAAGGGTTTACAGTGTTCGAAGATTTTCGCGACAGTTTACCCGAGAGTTCTTTTGTTCGTTTGAGCTTCTGTATTTGAGTGTTAGAGTAGATGCCCAACTAGCCAACTTGTGGCGTGTGGGTTTTATTGACTCTTTTGTATAACGATCTTTATTTATGAAATACGCATTTCTTTATGGCATTCTTTATTTTCATTATGTAATAATGTTAACAATTGAGTTGGATAAAGACCTAGAATGCACCATAGTGTATGTTAGATGTGATAGTGGATATGATGGCTATCATGAAACACATCTAATAGTCACTGTGTATTCTGAACTCGTTCCTAGTCGATTGGGCCGTCAAAATGAGGATAAGGCCGCCCGAGCTTGAGACTAGCATCTGCGATGTGAAGTACCATGTTTCATTGGTAGGGAACATTGTGATGTTTTGAGCATGTTGGATTCACGATTCCCGCATGGAAACTGAGCTCAATGTGTTGAGCATAGGAGGAGGAATTTAGGGAGTGCGACTTCCTAAAAGTCAACAGGGGTCAAATTGCGATTTCCCAAAGTTGAGGGGCTAAACTGTAATTTTGGACTAGGTGGTCCGAAAAATTGTTTTCACATCATAATATTCAGTTTTGGAAACTGAGTCGATCGGTCCGATCTGATCATCGATCGGAGTTATGATGAAACCACAGTAATGGAAATGAACCGAATGTTCATATGGACCTGGGCCTGACCCAAGTCCAATGGGCCGGTCGAAACCCATTACAAGTCTTTTAATTATTGATCTAGGGCAACTCATGATTCACTTTTGCATCTCACAACCCTAAAAAGCGCCGCCCCTCCTCTTCATAAGCCTCACGGCCGCCGGCCACTTCTTGCGCCGCCGCCGCCTGTCGCCGGTGATCACGTGATTGGACTTGTTCCGATCAGCGTGACGAGGAGATTCTGTTCATGCCAAATTCGTCAGGACTTCTAGTGCAGGCTGACGAAGGAATTCTGCTTCCGGTCGTGGACCTGATTAGGAGTATCTACCGCCGCCTACATTTGAAGAGCCAGATTCCCTGTGAATTTGGTTGGAGCCAGGCGCCTAGACGCCATCAAGGTGACATTCGATAAAACATCCTATGTATGTTTTTATGATTGTATTGATATGTATTGAACGTTTCCGGGGCAAATTTTAAACTTCCGCTGCGCCCCCGGGAAACGGGTTCCGGATCCGCCATTGTCGTCAACAGTGGTATCAGAGCCAAGGCTCGGATCTTTCAATACATATTGTGCCTTATTGCATCAGATTTCGAATTTTTCAAAATCAGAAAACAAAAAAAAATAAAAACACTGTAGCTAGCCGCACGCAGGCACTGTAGCCGCCGCACGCTGGCACTGTAGCCGCCGCACGCCGGCACTATAGCTGCCGCATGCTGCTGGCGCGGCGGGCGCCATCCGGCGTACCCGAGGCGGCGTTGCGACGCTGTTTTTCGACTCCTTGGATTTTCGGGGTGATTTTACTTATAAAATATGATTTATAATTAAAATATTATTTTGTTGGAAATTATCAAATTCGATTTGATTATTTAATTTATGTCAATTAATTAGATTGATTGCATGTTTGGGATGATCGAGAACCGTGCCCAATGTGTTAGGTGTATGCTCTAGGTTTTGCGATTTTGGTTGTAAATATTGTTGATATATCATTTATTAAGTGGGCCTGGTTTATGGCCCGTTCCCACCCCTTTAAATTGTATCCCAATGTGTCATGGATATTTAATGTAAATATTAGATTTAGTGGGAGGACATTCGAAGACGGTGGACATGATGATCAAATATATTGAAAACCGAAGATCTGTAAAACCGGAAGCAATTGTAATAGGATTGCATTGCATACTGCATTTCACCTATGACTGGACCCAGGTCCGTGATTGGCAACCACGGACCGCATAGCTCTCGCGATCGATCATCCCAAAGTTTTATATATGCGATATATGTGTTAGTTGAATCCGCATGTTAAATTATGATTTAATATTTATGAGCCCAAATTTTCAAAATTAAAATCTCTCGTTTTAAATACGATTTAAAACTGATATCAAGATTAAAAGTTTATTCGATAAACTAAGGGAATTTAAATTTGTTTAAATTTTCCTACCTTCCATCCACAATGAGTGTACGTCGATGCTACCCGTATACATGACCCGGTTCATATTATTGAGGGGGTTATGTATGCCGGAAAGCTGTACACGTCATTGACACTCGTTGTGAGTTGGTTGGAACTCCCTTTAACGTTGGCTCATATTATTGGGGACATTAAGGGGACCGTCATTCACGACTCAACATTGATGGATCGTCTTGACACGTGATAGTAATCGGCGTCATATTATTGGGCCCTTACTGGACGTGAGGTAAATACATGGAGCTTGCACCGGTTGCAATTGGGATCTACCTTTTAAGGGTCATGGTTGGCTGATATTATTCGGGACCATGATCGTTTGATTGGACTCTGTGTACCCAATAAGGAAACTTGCTTTCTCGATTTTATTAGAGGGTGGTGAAATCGTTAAAATAGTGGGAGGGTAATTCATAAAACTAAATGACCTTGTTTTATGTCTTAGCGTTTTTCATATATAGTTAGTAATGCATGTCTGTTTTTCTTTTCAGTATAAACTGCTTATAAAATGTCTTCGATCAAAAACCCACTTGCTGCTATACTGGATAGCAACAAGTTCACTGGTCTGAACTACCAAGACTGACTTCGAAACCTCAATATTGTATTGGCTTAGGAGAAACTTCTCTACACGTTAGTGAAGAGCCCTCCGAAGGAAGCCCCTGCCGATATCAGCCCTGAGGAGCTGACTAAGCTTAACCAATGGTGAGATGACGAGCTTAAGACTCGATGCTATGTGATGGCATCGATGTCTAACGAAATACAACGGAGCTTTGAGAAGACGGTGTATGCTGCTGACATACACCTTCATCTTAAGGAACTGTATGGGGAGAACTCTCGACATGAGAGGTTCACCACTGTCAAGGAGCTTATGACGAGCCGCATGCGCGATGGGACTTCGGTCCGCGAGCATGGGGTTCGTATGATTGGGCTCATTGAAAAGTTGGTGGGCCTTGATATCACACTTCCACACGAGCTGTCTGTGGACTTTCTTGTCCTCTCACTATCCGCTGCATTCGACCCCTTTGTGGTCTTGAAGTTGTACTTGTTCGACCTTCGGTGGGAACTTCTCCACCAGTACATGCTGGTAGTGTTTGAAGGAACCATAAAGAAGGACAAGCCAGTCCTCCTTATGGGCTCTTCTTCCTCTGCGAAGAAGGGGCCCAAACGCAAGGGTAACAAGCGTTCTGCCCCTGCGAAGGAGGAAAAGCCCACCAAGGAGCCCAAGGCAAAGGCTTCCAAGCCAAACAAGACTGAGGATGTTTGCCACCACTGCCACAAGCCTGGGCATTGGAGGAGGAACTTCAAGGAGTACCTCGAGCAGTTGCGAACTGCAAAAGGTATGTTCTATATCGAAATAAATATGTCTCTTAATTCAACTTCTTGGGTACTTGATATCGGATGTGGATCTCATATCTGCAATGATTTGCAGGTGATGACAAGAAGCCAACGTCTTAGAGAGGGTGAGACCCACTTGAGACTGGGCAATGGAGCAAGAGTTGCTGCAGTAGCTATAGGAGATGTCTATTTATTTCTGTCTTCAAATTTTAAGTTGTTATTGAAAGACGTTTTATTTGTTCCCGAGTTAATAAAGAACATTATTTCTGTTTCTATGCTTAATAGTGATGGATATTCTTGTATTTTGCTAATTCGATTTGCAATATATACAAGAATGAATGTTTGATTGGAATTGGGGAACGCGAAAACGATCTGTACACCTTAAAATTAAAACAGGTTCCAACTCGCGATGTGGAAACACATACAACAACAATTAAAAGGAAATACGATAGTTTGAACCCAGCACAACTTTGGCATGCTAGGCTAGGTCATATTTCCCTAAGTAGGATGAACAAATTGGTTGACATGTTTGATTTGTCAGACATTAACTCCCTGCCGACTTGTGAATCTTGTCTCAAGGGAAAGATGACTAAACAACTTCAAGGGCAAGCCTGAGCGTGCTCAAGGCCTATTGGATTTGATCCATACTGATGTGTGTGGCCCACTTAGCATTTGTACTAAGTACGGTCACACATACTTCATCGCCTTTACCGATGATTACTCTAGGTATGGGTACTTGTACTTAATGAAGCACAAGTCTGAATCCTTTGAAAGGTTCAAAGAATTCAAGGCTGAAGTAGAAAATCAGCTAGGCAAAAGTATTAAAGCGCTTCGATCCGATCGAGGTGGTGAATACTTGAGTGCTGAATTTCAAGACTATCTTAAAGAGAATGGGATTCTCGCACAGTGGAACCCTCCAGCCACACCACAGCTCAATGGTGTGGCGGAGCGTCGTAATCGAACCTTGATGGACATGGTTCGATCTATGATGAGCTTCACTGAGCTTCCTACCTCGTTTTGGGGCGATGCGCTCGAAACGGCGGTAATGTTGTTGAACAATGTCCACACCAAGGCAGTGGATAAGACTCCATATGAGATATGGACGGGCAAACCACCCAAATACTCATTCCTGAGGATTTGGGGATGTCCTACTTACGTGAAGTAGACAGTGGGAGATAAGCTGGATAATAGATCCATCTTATGCTACTTCATTGGGTATCCAAAGAATTCCATTGGATACTACTTCTACTATCCCAACGAAACAAAAGTGTTTGTTTCTAGAAATGCCACCTTCATGGAAATGGAGTTTCTACTTGATAGAAAAGGCAAGATAGTAGAACTCGAAGAGGTTCGAGTACCATCTGAAGTACCGAGTGAACCTCCCGCACCTCCAGAGCCGGTACCAGAAATGGTCGCACCTAGAGATCCGAAAGGGTTCCTAGGACTCCTGATAGATATGGTTTTCTCCTTGAAGATGATCAAAATGATCAATTTATTGGATGTGATCCAAGAACTTTCAAGGAGGCAATTTCCGATGCTGATTCTAATTTATGGCTTGAATAAATGCAGTCTGAGATTGACTCAATGCATGCTAACCAAGTTTGGACTCTTGTTAATCCTCCCGAAGGAATTGTTCCTATTGGGTGCAAATGGATATACAAGAGAAAACTTGGGCCTGATGGTAAGGTACTGACCTACAAGGCGCGGCTGGTCGCGAAGGGTTACACTCAAAGGCAAGGTGTTGACTATGATGAAACCTTCTCACCAGTCGCAATGTTCAAGTCAATTAGAATCCTACTTGCCATAGCTGCATGGTACGACTATGAGATATGGCAAATGGATGTGAAAACTGCGTTCCTCAATAGAAACATTAAGGTAGAGATCTATATGACGCAGCCTGAGGGTTTCACATCTGTAGGAAGTGAGCATAAAGTATGCAAACTTCAGAGATCGATCTACGGTCTCAAACAAGCATCGAGGAGTTGGAACCTGAGATTCGATGAAACAATTAAGAAATTTGGTTTCATCAAGAATCCCGAGGAGCCATGTGTATATAATAAGGTAGTTAAAAGCGTTGTGACATTCCTTGTACTTTATGTTGACGACATTCTACTCATTGGGAATGATATAGGAATGCTGCAATCAACTAAAGTATGGTTGTCTAGTAGATTCTCGATGAAGGACATGGGTGAAGCATCCTATATTCTTGGAATACAGATCTATCGGGATAGATCAAAAAGGATTCTCGAACTCACACAAGCTACCTACATCGATACCATACTTAAGCGGTTCTCTATGGAAGAGTCCAAGAGAGTACACCTACCTATGTGCCACGGGGTCACTCTATCTAAGTCTATGTGTCCGAAGACTGATGAGGAGATAGAGAGTATGACACGTGTGCCATATGCCTCGGCAATAGGTAGTATTATGTATGGCATGATCTCAACTAGACCGGATGTCGCATATGCTCTGAGTATCACGAGCCGCTACCAGGCCAACCCCGGCCAAATGCATTGGAAGGCTGTGAAAGATATTCTTAAGTACTTGCGAAGGACTAAGAATATGTTCATGGTATATGGGGGTGGTGAACTGAAATTGGAAGGCTACACTGATTCTTGCTTCCATGTGACGTGGATGATTCGAAGTCAACCTCTGGATTTGTATTCATGCTCAATGGCGGTGCTGTCTCTTGGAAGAGTTCCAAGAAAAACACCATCGCGGATTCAACCACTGAGGCTGAGTACATCACAGCATCAGCTGCTGCTAAGGAGGCGGTTTGGATAAGGAATTTCGTCCAAGAGTTGGGCTTAATCCCTGATGGAGTTGGTCCAGTCCCGGTGTACTGCGACAACACGGGTGCCGTTGCACAAGCAAAGGAGCCTAGGTCTCACCAAAGATCCAAACATATACTGAGGAAATACCACATAATCCGGGATATTGTGGCTAGAGGTGACATAGCAGTTGAGAGAGTCGCCTCTGCAGACAACATTGCTGATCCACTTACGAAGCCCTTGCTAGGACCGTTGTTTGAAAAACATCGCGAAACAATGGGACTGCGTCTGATGAGTAGTTGGCTATAGGGCAAGTGGGAGATTGTTAGAGTAGATGCCCAACTAGCCAACTTGTGGCGTGTGGGTTTTATTGACTCTTGTGTATAACGATCTTTATTTATGAAATACGCATTTCTTTATGCCATTTTTATTTTCATTATATAATAATGTTAGCAATTGAGTTGGATAAAGACCTAGAATGCACCATAGTGTATGTTAGATGTGATAGTGGATATGATGGCTATCATGAAACACATCTAATGGTCACTGTGTATTCAGAACTCGTTCCTGGTCAATTGGGCCGTCAAAATGAGGATAAGGCCGCCCGAGCTTGAGACTAGCATATGCGATGTGAAGTACCATCATTTTTATTTTCATTATATAATAATGTTAGCAATTGAGTTGGATAAAGACCTAGAATGCACCATAGTGTATGTTAGATGTGATAGTGGATATGATGGCTATCATGAAACACATCTAATGGTCACTGTGTATTCAGAACTCGTTCCTGGTCAATTGGGCCGTCAAAATGAGGATAAGGCCGCCCGAGCTTGAGACTAGCATATGCGATGTGAAGTACCATGTTTCATTGGTAGGGAACATTGTGATGTTCTGAGCATGCAGATGGATAGTGACCTGGT
>KQ993814.1:22762-33319 GCA_001598015.1 Dorcoceras hygrometricum | reverse complement strand
ATGTATAGATTACATAGAGTTAAATAAATTGACAATTAAGAATAAGTATCCATTACCTAGGATAGAAGATCTGTTCGACCAGTTGAAAGGGTCAGTAGTATTTTCTAAGATCGACTTGAGGTCTGGAAACCATCAATTAAAGATTAAGGCAGCTGATGTTTACAAGACAGCCTTTAGAACTAGGTATGGCCATTATGAATTTTTGGTTATGCCTTTTGGACTTACGAATGCTCCATCAGCTTTTATGGATTTAATGAATAGGGTCTTTCAACCATTTCTGGACCAGTTTGTAGTTGTATTCATTGATGATCACGGCCGCCCCTCCTCTTCATAAGCCTCCCCTTCATAAGCCTCTTTCAAAAAGCGCCGCCCCTCCTCTTCATAAGCCTCATGGCCGCCGGCCACTTCTTGCGCCGCCGCCGCCCGCCGCCCGCCGCCGGTGATCACGTGATTGGACTTGTTCCGATCAGCGTGACGAGGAGATTCCATTCGTGCCAAATTCGTCAGGCCTTCTAGTGCAGGCTGACGAAGGAATCCTGCTTCCGGTCGTGGACCTGATTAGGAGGATCTACCGCCGCCTACATTTGAAGAGCCAGATTCCCTGTGAATTTTGTTGGAGCCAGGCGCCTAGACGCCAGTAAGGTGACATTTGATAAAACATCCTATGTATGTTTTTATGATTGTATTGATATGTATTGAACGTTTCCGGGGCAAATTTTAAACTTCCGCTGCGCCCTCGGGAAACGAGATCCAGATCCGCCATTGTCGCCAACATTGAGTTCCCAGGCAGTTCCTGTTGTGGTTGCCGAGACCAGCGAGGAAGCAGATTTGAGAAGGCTGAGGTTTTTGTGCCCTGGTGAGATCTGTTGAGGTAGAATCTGAGATTTGAGGTACGAATCGAGCTTCTGTTAGCAGCTTTTGGAATAAGCGTGTTAGTATTTCGAGGCATGATTTGTGTTCTGTGAATTCTGTGCTTTACGTGAACATGTGTGGCTCATTGGTTGATTTATATGTTCTGTTTACATGAATTATGCATGCTTAAATCAGATTTGAATTTAATGGCATTCATGCATGTTGGAGAAAGTGGTGGATCCGGATCCCGTTTCCCGGGGGCGCAGCGGAAGTTAAAATTTTGCCCCGAGATACGTTCAATACATTAAAACTAATCAATAAATCATTCATAGGATGTTTATCGATTGTTACCTCGCTGGCGTCTAGGCGCCTGGCTCCGACCAGTTTCACAGGGAAACCGGCACTTCAAAAGGTAGGCGGCGGTAGATCGTCTAATCAGGTCCACTATCGGAAGCACGAATCCTTCATCAGCCTGCACTATAAGGACTGACGAATTCGACACGAATGGAATCTCCTCAGCACGACGATCGGAACAAGTACGATCACGGTAGGCGGCGACGCGTGGTGCTCGGCGGCAGCAAGGGAGAATTGGAGGAGGGGACGGCGGCTATAGAGAGCTAGGGTTGTATGTTGTGTCATGTGATGTGTAGCCCTAGGTCTAGCATAAGTAGACCAATGATGGGCTTTCACTAGCCCAATGGGCCTGGGGCGGGCCCAGGTCCATATGAACATTCGTTTCAACCGTACCACCGTGGCTTCATCACAATTCCGATCGACGATCAGATCGGACTGATCGACTCAGTTTCCAAAACTGAATATTATGATATGAAAACAATTTTTCAGACCACCTAGTCCAAAATTACAGTTTAGCCCCTCAACTTTGGGAAATCGCAATTTGACCCCTGTTGACTTTTAGGAAGTCGCACTCCCTAAATTCCTCCTCCTATGCTAAACACATTGAGCTCAGTTTCCGGGTGGGAATCGTGAATCCAGTACTTGTGTGACCCTCAATGGTTCAGGGATACAGCTAGCCGTGGGCCCACAACCATTGTGACTCCGAAATCACAATTTCGGACTTGCCCAACGGATCATGGTAAAGCGCCTAGCAACATCGCCCCATGATACCCTAGGTATCACTGATAGTGCCTGCAAGAACCAGTCGGTCATGGTTAGCGTACAGTACGGTCCTTTCAACACATATATCCCGATCAGATCAACGACCATTGGTAAATCGAGATTCGCTAAAGATCCGATGATTATGCATACATCTTCGAGATCAAATAGTGACATCGCGAGTGTTACTAGGCAAACCCATTTACCTAAAACACATCAAGTACTCTGGCCAGAGATTCATACACTATTGTCTCCTCAGATAGCATAGGATATCCACGCATGAAAGCGAGCGGTGAATCCTCGACAACGAAGCATCGACTCCTACATGCATCGAGACCTCACCCAATCCCACCGCCTAATGACCCCAAATGAGTCGGAAAATGGGTCAAAGTGAGGCGCCTATCATGTATAGTCTCAATGACGTTTCGAGTAGTGAGGACTAATCAGTACAACCAAGACCTCGGACTTATCCACTCGACAAATGGTAACCACTTGGAAAGTCCGAACGAGGGTAGTTCGATCGATCACCTTGTCACTATCCATCTGCATGCTCAGAACATCACAATGTTCCCTACCAATGAAACATGGTACTTCACATTGCAGATGCTAGTCTCAAGCTCGGGCGGCCTTATCCTCATTTTGACGGCCCAATCGACTAGGAACGAATTCAGAAAACACAGTGACTATTAGATGTGTTTCATGACAGCCATCATATCCACTATCACATCTAACATACACTATGGTGCATTCTAGGTCTTTATCCAACACAATTGTTAACATTATAATCATAATGAAGATAAAGAATGCCATAAATAAATGCGAATTTCATAAATAAAGATTGTCATGTACAAGAGTCAATAAAACCCACACGCCACAAGTTGGCTAGTTGGGCATCTACTCTAACAATGCATACATCTTGAGCCTGAGATTTGATTGATTACCGATTGAGAGCCACATTGTGACCGGCCGGCAGATATGTCGTTTGAAATACACAATGCTATCATCAGAGTGGTGACCGACTGATTCATCGTGTCTGAATACCATCGATCTATGATGGTTAATTGAGTGGCCAGACCTGAATATCACGGACTGATGATTTCCACCGGCTGATTGGCTGTGCGTGGTATAGAGGCTCACCTGATTTTCCAGCTGACTCTTTGAACCGTGATTTCCACCTCCTGCCCCAACCCAACGATCTGGATTTCAACCCCGTGAACCGTCTAGGTTTGTAGGACCTTTGAAACCTCAGTTTTCGGGACCGCAGCAGGCCCAGGTGAATGCCTTGTCAAGGGAGCAGGCTGATGAGATACCTAATGGAGTTATCGCACGTACGTGCTCTATCTTTGATTTCCCTGCGAGAGTTTTATTTGATACAGGAGTCAACCCCGTGAACCGTCTAGGTTTGTAGGACCTTTGAAACCTCAGTTTTCGGGACCGCAGCAGGCCCAGGTGAATGCCTTGTCAAGGGAGCAGGCTGATGAGATACCTAATGGAGTTATCGCACGTACGTGCTCTATCTTTGATTTCCCTGCGAGAGTTTTATTTGATACAGGAGCATCACAATCCTTTGTTTCTGCATGGTTTGTGCATGAGTGTTGGTTGAGAGTTACCCCACTGTGTGATGTTGTATCTGTGTCTACTCCTGCTTGTGTGTGGTGGTTTTTCCCATGAGATTGTGGTGGACTGTGTGATTTGGTTTGATCAGAATGAGATAGTGGAGAATTTGATCTCTTTGGAGATGAGAGATTTTGACTGCATCTTGGGAATGGATGTGTTGTCTCAGTATAGAGTGACTGTTGACTGTTTCCATGGTGTAGTGAGATTTCTCCCCGAGTCGGGAGAGAAGTGGGATTTCTACGGTGCTGATTCACGCTCGAAGATTCCACTGGTCTCCGCCATGGAGATGTTTAGTCTGTTGTCGCTGGGTAACGCTGGGTTTATGATTTATGCGCTCGATGTTTCCCAAGAGTCGCGTTTGAAGTTGAGCGATATCCCGATTTTCCGAGAGTTCCCGGATATGTTTCCAGATGAGATTCCTGGATTCCCTCCAAGACGAGAGATCGATTTCAGTATAGAGTTGGTGTCACGTCCCGAGACCGAGACTCATGACATCGGCAATATTAAAAAATTACAAAATTGTAAAAAATTAATCCTCATAGTATAGCTCAAAACAAGTCTGTTACATAACCGAAATATAATCGTTTTTACAACTGAAAATTAGAGTCTGAAATAACAGAAATGCGGAAGCAAAATTTACATCAACAAAACTAACTGAATCTTCACCAGCCCCAGAACAGCTCTTGTTCCTCTTCTTCGACCTGTTCTTCGTTCTTATTTGGATGGGAGAAGAAACACTCAGCAAGTGAGAGATACCATTCGAGCATAACAGAATATACATTTACTGAATAACAGATTTCAGAATGAGCATAAACAGAACAGAGCATAGCATAATAGGTAGCACTGATAGTTACTTCGTCTCTATGGTTTACTGATCAGTCCCTAATTTTTATTCCTCTAAGGGGTCGAGGACATAATTACACCACGTAACTCAGAGTGTGGAATATTCCGTAGACCCATATTACGACAGAAATATCAGTGCTAAAATAGAGCATAATTCATATCATGAACTTGACACGAAACTGAATCTGATACGAAACAAGTGCTCTAACAGTAATTCAAAACATGATTTAACATGAATAATACATATAATTTCAAATGAATATATACATAGCAAAAGCCCACTTACAGTCTGCTGAAATTTCTTGTCTGGTATGCGGAATCTGGTATAGCTTGTGCAGGATTGCAATGCCAAAGCTTACTGGTATTATACTGAGTTTTGCGGAATGAGTGTGGTTCATCTACTGCCTAAATGAGGTATTTATAGGTGTAGGAACAGGATAGTCAAAGGTCAACATTTACAGCCTTAATTTACTGATTTCATGGTCAGTAAAATGGTTGTTACAATAGTAATGGTTTAGGCATTGAATTGGATGGCTTAATTGGCCATTAATCTCTCTAAATTGGCAGTTACGAATGCGAAAAGCTTACTGAAATTCGCGGGTGGAGTTTTCTACACCGAATCTGAATTTACGTCGCCGAATCTGAATTTACGTCGTCGAATCTGAATTTACGTCATAGAATCTGAGTTGACTTGGTCAAATCTGAGTTGACCGTCCAAAGCAGAGTTGACCAGTCAAAACTGAGTTGACTGTCTCGGATCTGAGTTGTCTGTTGACTGTCCAGATCTGAGTTGACTGCTGACTCTCCAGATCTGAGCCGACACGAATCTGAGTTGATCGACACGAATCTGAGTTGACCGAACCGAATCTGAGTTGACCGACACGAATCTGAGTTGATCGAACCAAATCTGATTTGATCGACACGAATCTGAGTTGAACGTCCCGAATTTTTTTTTCCTGGGTTTTCACATCCCACCCTCCTTAAAAGAAGTTTTGTCCTCTAAACTTTAGTTACCTTGATCATCGAAAAGGTAGGGATATTTATTGCGCATCTTCTCTTCCATTTCCCATGTGGCTTCTCTCTCGGTGTGGTTGGACCATTGGAATTTGACATATGGGATTGTTATTCGTCTAAGCACCTGGTCCTTTGTGTCCACGATTCGAATTGGGACTTCTTCATAGTTTAGTCATTGTGTCATGTTAAGATAAAATTTATTAGTTTTGATGATAACAAAATAAGACCAAGAAATGACCTTAAGTTTTCGCAGAAGATTTCAGAAGTCATGACGTCATCCAAGTGTATTGAAGATTTCAGACTTCGTGACGTCACACAAACGTATTGAGCTTTTTAGATGTCGTGACATCACGCTTTTTGGTTACAGTTTCAGTTTCGAGAGTTCTGAGCTAAGCATTGACTTCTGAGTTGACCATTCGAGAATAGTTATTCAGACTTGTAGCTATAGTAAGAGATATGTTGATAGAGCGAAGTGTATTCAGACTTTAGTAACAGAGTGTGGTATATTGATTCAGATCTCAGTATTTCAGAAGTGGTTACAGAGCTATCAGTGAACATCAGATTTGAGGTTATCATAATTGTTCGACTCATACTTAGGAACAGTATATTTTCAGAAGTCACAAATATTCAGATATGGCTACCAGCCTGAAGAACAGGGTTTACCAGAAGATGAGTCGTCTTTTTCGGATGTTTCAGTAGTTTATTGTTCTACTTCTCTCGCTGCATATTTTTGTGTACAGATCTCACCAATTGTAGATATTACATCCATTCCAACAGATTTTGTTCTTTCTTCTCCGAATCAGAGTTCAACTTCTGCTTCCTCTATGCACTTTACAGAGAACATTCTGCAAGGAACAGACACAGTTTTTGGTCAGTCTCTCTTAGTCTCTACTGCTCCTACTGCTACAGTTTTCACAGAGTCGTTCGCACAGCTACGGGATTCTATCTCTCAGATATCTATCAAGCAGGTGCGGACGCAAAGAAGTCTTGACGATCTCAAGAGCGAGCTACTGTTTAAAATCGACAATCTTGCGAAAGCCTCTGCTGAAGCTCGAGATCAACAGACTCAATACTTTCAGAATTCTCTTAAGAATGCTCGCCAAGAAGCCCGAACTCAAGGCGATGTTCTGTCAGTTAAATTGAATGAATATCATAAAGGAACTCGTGCTCACCATGCTCTCGTCACTACTGAATTGGAAGATATTTGAAAGGAGGTCAATGCAATGGATGAGCAGCTTTCTATTATTCGGAGTGAAATGCTAGACTTCCGTGCGCAAGCACAGGAAAATAATCTCAACCTTTCAACCCAAATTTGCTTCCTTGTTGATTATATCAATCGGGGTGGTGATGCCAAAAAGGTGGAAGGTCGTAACAGCCGTCCTCAGCCGCCTCCGGATGATCAAAGTAGACCTAGTGGCGACAGTGGTAGCAGAGGTAGTGGTGGTGCTGGTAGCAGTCAAAGAAGAGACAGGGGTGGTTCTTCGAAGAAAAGTGGAGGTGTTCATCACAGAAGTGGAGGTGGTGGACCAGTTGGACCTATAAGACGGGATGCTGAAGATTGGATTACTGGAAAAGAGACAATTTTAAGGATATTCAGCTTTTTGTACAAATCTTTTGTACTTGATCATTTCGTTTATAAAGTGTTAGCAGACTTGAGCAATTGTTTTTTGCATCTATAAGTCATAAAGCTGCTAAGTTTTGTCATCACCAAAAAGGGGAAAATTGTTAAGATAAAATTTATTAGTTTTGGTAATAACAAAATAAGACCAATAAATGACCTTAAGTTTTCGCAGAAGATTTCAGAAGTCATGACGTCACCAAGTGTATTGAAGATTTTAGACTTCGTGACGTCACACAAACGTATTGAGCTTTTCAGATGTCGTGACGTCACGCTTTTTGGTTACAGTTTCAGTTTGAGAGTTCTGAGCTAAGCATTGACTTCTGAGTTGACCATTCGGGAATAGTTATTCAGACTTGTAGCTACATTAAGAGATCTGTTGATAGAGCGAAGTGTATTCAGACTAGAGTAAAAGAGTGTGGTATATTGATTCAGATATCAGTATTTCAGAAGTGGTTACAGAGCTATCAGTGAACATCAGATTTGAGGTTATCAGAAGTGTTCGACTCAGACTTCGGAACAGTATATTTTTAGAAGTCGCAAATATTCAGATATGGCTATGTATTCTGTTGTGACAGCTTCGAATACACAATCAGTGATGAGATAACCAATTACTTCAAGGGAGAAAGAACTGTTTTTAACGGAAAGAGTTTTCAGGCGTAAGGAACGAACAGCTTCAAACGCTATCATATGTTTAAATTGGAAAGAATCAATGATCACGATTGAATCCTACAAATGCCTGGAATTAAGGAAACAATGTCAGAGCTATTTTGGGTAACAGTACACAGTACGCAGAGGACGTTATACGATGTTTACCCAAATATGGTTATACGACAATTCATCCCTGACAAAGCGCAATTTACCTTTAGTGGAGCAAGTGTATGCGGTTGTATGATACGATGAAGATATGCAGAGGAAAATATTTCTGACCGTTGAGAACAAAGAGTATAAATAGCTGAAGTTTCAAATGAATAAGCTCTCTCGCTCTCCGTCCAATTTCTCTGGTGATTCTCCATCTTCATCACTCTTGAGCTTTTTGCTTGCCTGCGCTATCTCTCACGAAAAAGCTCTCATACACTTACTGGAAATTGTCATTGCAAAAATATCCTAAGTCCAGTGTGTAAAACTGTTAGAGTAGATGCCCAACTAGCCAACTTGTGGCGTGTGGGTTTTATAGACTCTTGTACAAACAATCTTTATATATGATATTCGCATTCTTTTATATGGCATTATTTACTTTCATTATGTGTGTAATGATTTACAATTGCGTTGAGTAAAGACCTAGAATGCACTAAAGCATATGTTAGATGTGATAGTGGGTATGACGGCTATCATGGAACACATCTAATAGTCGCTGTGTATTCTGAACATGTTCCTAGTCGATTGGGCCGTCAAAATGAGGATAAGGCCGCCCGAGTTGGAGACTAGTATCTGCGATGCGAAGTACCATGTTTCATTGGTAGGGAGCATTGTGATGTTCTGAGCATGCAGATAGATAGTGACCTGGTGATCTATCGAACTACCCTCGTTCGGACTTTCCAAGTGGTTACCATTTGTCGAGTGGATAAGTCCGAGGTCTTGGTTGTACTGATTAGTCCTCACGACTCGAAACGTCATTGAGACTCTACATGATAGGCGTCTCACTTTGACCCGTTCGCCGACTCACTTGGGGTCACAAGGCGTCGGGATTGGGTGAGACCCCGATGCATGTAGGAGTCGATGCATCGTTGTCGAGGATTCACCGCTCGCAGACATGCGTGGATATCCTATGATATCTGAGGAGATAATAGTGTATAAATCTCTGGCCATAGTACTAGAAGTGTTTTAGGTAAATGTGTTTACCTAGTTACACTTGCGATGTCACTATTCGATCTCCAAGATGTATGCATAGCTATCGGATCTATAGCGACTCTCGATTTACCAATGATCGTTGATCTGATCGGGATATATGGATTGAAAGGACCGTACTGTACGCTAACCACGACCGACTGGTTCTTGCAGGCACTATCAGTGATACCTAGGGGATCATGGGGCGATGTTGCTAGACGCTTTACCATCATCCGTTGGACAGGTCCGGAATTGTGATTCCGGAGCCACAATGGTTGTGGGCCCACGGCTAGCTGTATCCCTGAACCATTGAGGGTCACACAAGTACTAGATTCGAGATTCCCGCACGGATACTCAGCTCAAGGTGTTGAGCATACGAAGAGGATTTTGGGAGTGCGACTTCCTAAAAAAGTCAACAGAGGTCAAATCGTGATTGGCGATGTTGAGGGGCAAAACGGTCATTTTGCACTGGGGTTCTCAAAAATGGTTTTTCAGATCATAGTATTCAGCTTTGGAAACTGAGTCGATCTGTCCGATCTGATCGCGTATTGATCGTCTCCCGGCCTTTTTCTATTGTTCTTCCGCTGCCTCGCCGGGGGGCGGATCCGGATCACCAACAGTGGTATCAGAGCCAGTGTTTTTCCTGATCTGATCAATTCGATACTGCCTGAATTGTATCTAACATTGAATTTCAGATCAAGACGGCCGAAATATCGTCGCACATCGACCGCCCAGCGCCGCCGCATGCGGCGGCACCACGACGAGCGCCATCGCGTGCGCTGGACGCGCGCTGGCCGTGCGCTTGTCGCGTGAATGGCGGCCGAAACTTGCGCACCCGTCGCGCATCGTAGGCGATGCGTCGCGCGCCTGGACGAGCGCCGCTGCGCACCTGGTCGCGCACCTGGTCGAGCGCCGCTGCGTGAGTGGCGGCCGGATGGCTGGTTGTTTGCGCAAGCCGTTGCGCACGCTGGCCGACCGCTTGCCACTCGATTGCGCCGCCCTGCTGCTCATCCTGCGCACTGGTTGCGCATGCTTCCCGACGATGGGCGATGCTTGGCGCCGCTGCTGCATCGACTGGTCGAACGCTGGGCGCATGGTGGCCGATGGTTGCGCGCAATTTGCGCATGACGTTGCGTCGTGCTTGGCGCGGCGTCGCGCGCGCTGCCGCCGTGAATTTTCAAGGTGGTGGCGCCGCCGGCCGGCCGCCGCTCCGGCGAGTCTCCAACGATGTCGTGACGGCTGGTCTGATTTCTTCTAGGGTTTGGTTCGGGCCTGTCCGGGCAGCCCGTGAAGTTTTCGGGCCGGTATGCGATGTCGGGCCCCATTTTGATCGATTTTGAAATTTTAAGTTTTTGGGCCTAAAAGTGTTTTAAACCCAATATTGATACAATTAAAATTTGTAAAATGTGATTTTAATTATGAAATATGATTTTGTAATAAAATATGATTTTGTTGATTAAAATTTGTTTTTATCAGCAAAATACGATTTTATTATAAAATACGATTTCGTAATTAGAATATGATTTTACGATAAATAATTAGATTATTTAAATTATGCATGTTAAATAGATTAATTGCATGATTGGGGTGATCGAGAGCCGTGCCCAATGTGATAGGTGTATGCAATAGGTTTTATTTGATTTCGGTTTTTATATATTTGATTATCATTTAAA
>KQ993813.1:454792-472241 GCA_001598015.1 Dorcoceras hygrometricum | reverse complement strand
CATTGGCGCGCTTAGTCCGACCAGCTCGGCATTATAAGTCCAACCTTCGTTGGCACGCTTAGTCCGATCAGCTCGGCATTATAAGTCCAACCTTCGTTGGCACGCTAAGTCCAACCTTCGTTGGCACGCTTAGTCTGACCAGCTCGGCATTATAAGTCCAACCTTCGTTGGCACGCTTAGTGCGACCAGCTCAGAATTATAAGTCCAACCTTCGTTGGCATACTAAGTCCGAACAGCTCGGCGAACTAAGACTCGCCACCTCGGGAACCTTAACAGCCCACGCAAACAAAGGGTTAGGACTTGCCCTGGCCTCCAAATAGGCCTAGACAACGGCTGTGGATTTCCCCAGAAAGCACAAGTTTATGCCTCGGGTCCCGATCACTACTCTACAGTCCTATACTTCAATTCTTCGTCTAGGACTTACGGCGGGGGATACTCCTGATGCCCCCCATAATCACCTCGGGACCCGAGACCAGAGCAACTCATCCGTGACCTCGGTATATGTACAGCTCGGGAATCACCCGAGGATCGGCACTACGCTACAGGCTCGATCTACGCCACTAAGCTCGGGAATGCTTCCCGAGGGCACTCTATCAAGACCAAATTCCGCCCGAGGCCTCGCTACCAGCTCGGGAATGTCTCCCGAGGACCTTGTCCCAACGTGATACAGAATCCTGTCTAGATACGCATTTCCTTGTTTAGGCAACAAGATCGACGAAGATCACGGAAGATCTCCACGAAGATCATGGAGAATATCTCGCCCGTCCGAGATCTCCGCCGAGATATGCTCATCTCAAACCGCCTAACCCCTCTATAAATATCAGGTACACACTCATTCTGAGGGACTCCCATTCTCTCATTCATTCTCGCATACTCTTGCTCTCACGGCACATATATGCTCTCTTTTCTCTCTCGTCACTGCCCGACTTAGGCATCGGAGGGGCTACGTCGGACACACTTTCGGCGCCCTCTGACCTGTGATTTATGGTTGCAGGCACCCATAAAACGTGTTCTCCACCCTCCAATGCTCGACACCCGACGACAACTCCTCGACGATCCGACATATGTTATGTTATGTTTGCATGAACTTCTATGATGCATGTTGGGAACCTCGAGGATGTTAATATTATGTGCATTTCAAACAATCATGTTTATGAAATGATGGTTGATATGATATTTTCAAGCAGCGAAATATGATATATATATATATATATATATAGGGTTGTGATATCCTGCACACCTAACTTTCCCATCTCCTTCCCCCGACTACAACATGGCATCATATGATTGGTTTGAATTAAAAAAAACCATGACAAAAATGTTAAAGTTGGGGAAAGAGGTGGGGAAGTGGATTGTGCAGGATATCAAACCCGTATATATATATAAATATATATATAACGAACTAATTTTGTTATTTCTTCTGTATACATGTAAGGTTAATCACACTCTATTTCCTACGGGATGGTTTGCATTAATCTAATTTTGCTTTCCCGTAAAAAAACATTAAAAATAACCGAACTAGAGCATATAACTTGAAGGCTAAATAATGTATATTAGCTAGAGCCTATATAATTTTTAATAGACACACGATTGGTCCTACGATTTTGTAGCAAGGGTAACGAGTTTGATTCATATAGATTACAAGGAGTATCCTTATAGGGAGAAGAATTAATGTTGCAATAATTGCTTCATACCGTAAGAGCAACACTAGACGCTTCGACTTATCGACTGGATTTATATAATTACATATAAATATTGGTAATAGATTGACATTCGATCTTTCAACTATTATCAATTAAGAGGCTATCAGGTTTCATATCTGCTAAATATTATTTTCTCGATCAATGGTCAGAGTTTGGGAAAATTTCTTCTATAACAATGAGTCTAAGATTTTCGTTACATCAATCATTTATTGACATATGTAGCATAAAAATATGAAGACCAAATATATGTATAAGACAATAGAGGAATAGGTTGATATATCTATGCATGTCAATATAACTTTGACACGAGGAAAGATCAGTTTACTTTATGTTAAAATTTTTACAAGAGTTCAATTTTTACGGCTCCTACCACACGAGAGGTTACCAAGATGGCGGCACAACTAAAACTTGAAGCAATACAAAATTGGAGAAAATCATATTTTGAACTTATTTTTCTCCACGTGGCTTGAATTCTCAAAATCTATCCAAATTCCTATTAACTTTGTTGTTAATAAAAACATTAAACAAAACCTGCAACTGCTATATATTGCTTAACTCACTAACATGCAAATCACATTATCTATATAAACCATATTAAGTAAGATAATCGAACTCGTGACTATTTGACTATAATCTTGCTAAACTCATATAGGTGTGCTTTTATTACGACATATTTAATTAGCTATCCGAGCTAATGAAACCTGCTCTAATTTCATTATTTTACTTCTTGGGCCAACACAAACGGGAATTTATGTATGTACGAAAATGACCATGATGTCAAGTGTGGGATAAATTAATTAAGTTTCATATTAAATCAATTAATTATCATTCTATAAAATACAATAATAAATCTTATTGTCGTCCCAATATTCCAATACGACATTATAGGAACTGATGTTTGATAGATCCGCCTAGTCTTTAAATACTCTGGTTAGCAACACTTGATCACTATACTCCAATATATACTAGCTTATATAAGTCGTCGTTTTCCTAAGAAACATGTACGGTCGAGTCCAAAGCACCGCCACACGTCCGAGCTCCGGCGTGGAGGCATCCGCCGATCGGAGACAGGAGCCGGTTCGGTCCCGGTGGACGCCGAAGCCCGAACAGATCCTGATTCTTGAATCAATCTTCAACAGCGGGATGGTGAACCCACCGAAAAACGAGACTGTAAGGATCCGGAAGATGCTCGAGAAGTTCGGCTCCGTCGGCGATGCGAACGTCTTCTACTGGTTCCAGAACCGCCGCTCCCGGTCGCGCCGTAGGCAGCGACAAATCCAGGCAGGCCTCGCCACAGTAGAGCCGCCGCGGGTCGTAAGTGGCGTTCAGCATGAAAACAGAGCGGTGGCAGGTGCGCTTCCACCGAATTCTTTCTGCATCAACACAAGCTCTTGGTTGGTGGGCTCGGGCTCTTCCTCGTCTCGCGGGATCGCTGATCAAAGTGACGCTGTTCCGGATCGATTTCGTGACTTTTTCTCGTATCCGGGCCTTCAAGAGATTGAGCCAACCTCGATCTTTGGACAACCCGATGCTTCAAATTTGCAATACCAATCTGCAGGTACATATATATAATATTTTCTTATGCCCGGAACGATGTTTCCTCCTCTATATACATATATATGTATATATATGTTAAATCTCATGCATGCCATGGTATAATTATATTACAAAACAACTATTTTATTATTAGCCTAGCAGCCTCAGCTATATTATTGAGCTGGTCATAACTTGAACTTTTGTAAGATGAAGATCGAACCTCGTCTCCTCTTGCATGAAAACCCTAGCTTTCTTGCGATTATACGCAAGCTACAAAGAAGTATATGTATTTCAATTGCAAATTAAATTATGATCTTGTTTGCATATCTATTATTTAAATTAACTCACACGTATAAATAATATGTAGAGGCTTTTTCTTAGAATTTTGGCAACGGATTTACACTTCACTTCGCTAAAAGTGCAGACACTAACTCGAAAATATTCCTGATATAACCTTTTAATTATTGAAATAATATAGTGATTCAAACCATGAATCTACATGTCAGGATTGATTACAGTGTTTATAAATGGAGTGGCAACAGATGTGTGTAGGGGGCCTTTTGACATTAAGGCCATGTTTGGGGGAGATTTTGTGTTATTTCATTCGTCAGGGATGCCTTTGCAAGCCAATGAGTATGGATATCTGGTGCATAGCTTGCAGCACGGTGAAAGCTATTTTCTGGTAATTAACACATATATATATATATATATGATTACGCTATAGTGCATATATCGTATATGTGACATCTTATTATTGGTAGTGTGATGAGATATATAATGAAAAGATACTTACAGTGCACGTACACACATGTTCTTTTGTTATTATATTTGTCTTTTTTCATCCTTTAATTTATCAAAGTCATGTCTAGTGCTGTAATTTTGCATTTGGTCGGTTTAAATCCTATTTCACGAGTGCGAAAGCCATATGAGATCAAATGCAACTTTCTTAAGTTATAAAATACAAAATACAGTATGACAACTTAGAAAACTATATTAACTGTTCTCGATATGCAATTTTTTAAAATATTTGCTTTGGCTGATGAAGCCATTTATTGATTAATGAAAATTTTTGCCTGTTACACATGAAAATGTCAATCCAGATTTTAATAGTATTATATCATAAAAACAAATTTAATAGTATTCATTGTGTTACATATACACACGCACTAGATTCAAAATCATCACCTTTAATTTGCGGTTTTTGTTCATTCTTTTGTTCCTAATTCTTCATGTTTATTTTTAATCATTTGGGTTTCTTTTTATTTATAAAAGTAATAACTCTACGAACTAAATTATTATTTATATAAATATAAATTACCACAAAAATGCATGTCTTTTTCCAGAAGGGCTTTTGTAAAAGTCAAAATATGTCATTAGTTGATCTTGATCAGGTGGATGGAAAATTTCTCCATCCCGTATAGTCTAGCCTCTGTATTTCCGTAATAAAATTAAAAACTAAACTTTATTTATATTTTTTAAGTTTGATTTCTTTTTTATACTGCCGCCTTTGCTCTTATATCCAAATTGCATGCTTTGGATGTGGCAGCTCTGCGACGACCACATGTACAGTACTTTAAAAATATGGCTTAATTATGTTTCAATTTATTTTCAGGTTCCAATAAATTCATGATTTCAAGTGCAAGAAACCTGCTTCTTCGGGATTCCTAGCTTTTTTTGGTTTGTTTATGGAAAAAAGGGTTGAGACCAGGAAATAGGTTTTTTTTTTTATTAACTTGTGGTTTTTGGATTTTTTTATGATTAATTTTGGTTTTAGTAACTTTAATTTTTGGATATTTTAGTCCATTTGCTGTCATGTCACGACAATTATTGATAAAACCTCGAAAAATATTTACTGTGTCAAGATGGCATCTCAGCAATTGGACCAGAATAAATGAAAATTAAAGGATGTGCATAAAAACCAAACTTTGAAAAGTTAATGGACAAGAATCCAAAAATGGACAAGTTAATAGATCAGAAAAATCATTTTCGCCATGATGATATATAGTAAATAAAAGTTTATTTAATTTATTTTCCCTTTTAAGTTTACATTCTGTTGCATTAAGGAAGTCATTAAAATTCACATCAAAGCTCGGAATTTATCGAATTTAACTCGTGGCATCTACGACGGAAGATAAAACTAAACTTAATATGTATACCTTTTACATGATATCACTTATTGATTAAACATGATAATAATACTGATATCATGTACAAAATAAACAACCTATTTTCCAACAAGTAGATATTTACATACTCTGCGAATTTGGGCGTTGATCATATAATTTATTTAGATTTTTTTTTGGCTTTTAGACCAATTTTGCTAAAAAGTAGATATTACAACTTCTACTCTAAACGAAATGCATTCCTAAAGTAAGGTAGATTTGAGATGAAGATGCACATATCATCAACTAAGTGAATTATTATAAGATCAAGTGGATTGATCTGAAATCTTGTTACATATATATATATATATGCATATAAAAACTACATGATCGCGCATGCATGAACGTTTTCTTCGTTGAAACTATACATGATCTTGTCGTCGATCGTCTGGTACGGGAGATGAGGGAAGTAGCCATGCATGCTCTCATTTTGGCCATGAGTGTAGTAGTTGTAAGAGGAAGTGAAATTGGATTCACTCAGATATTGTGCTGCATAAGGATAGTATTCAGAATCATAGGGAGATGGCCAGAACTCAGCCTTTCTTCCAGTTCTTCTAACAAGTTTTAGGACTCTTCTCTTGTCAACATATCCTGTCACTCTTACTTTCTGCATATCCATGTCTATCTCCAGGCTATCAACACCTGCATTGATTAAGTGTTGGTTTTCCAAGGTATTTGTGCTATATATGAATCATTGCATTTGTGAGATTGGAGACAGAAGGTTTTGTTTGATGAGATGGGAGTCATCATGTACCAACGATGACGTATCAGTTCGCCTGATGATATATAATAAGGGAATATTCAGCAACTTTCTTCTTGTTTTTTTTTTTTTTTTTGGTTAGAAATTGTTTCGAATAAGTTGTAAAATTAAGAAGTAGACGTATGGTACTTGAAAATAAAAGTAAAAAAACCTGAAGATCAGAAGTGAATAGTATTTGGAAAATGAATTATTCCAATTGATTATTGTACTGCTTTTTCTCATTATCACTTTTTAGCAACATAATCACTCTTTTACTAGCTTTCGAGAACTACTTAATAATTATTTTAATACATTGTTTAAAACAATGTATTAAACAAGTGTCCTATTATGCTGAATTTATTACCCATTTCATGTTCGATTCATTTAAGAATATGAATCCAATTGTCGCGGTACATGTTTGTAAACTTCAAACGTTTATTTTTAAATTTCTGATTGTGTCATCACCAGTGGCAATAAAATATTGTATTTGATAAATTTTAATCAAACATAATATTTATGTTGTTTTTGTTACTTACACTAAAATTTATGGGTGTGGCCTAACAATAACGCTAAAAGGAGAATGAATTAATAGATCATTCTTTTTAAAAATTGGGTTTAAAATTAAACCCGATGGGTGATGTAGAGGCGAAACCCTTGCCATCCAATTTCGAGATAGCTCTTCGTATCCTTTTCTCGCATCCTTCGCAATCCATATGAACCCTAAGCTCCACAATCTATACATTCAAAAGTTTATACACAACCTATACATTCAAAGAGTTGCACTCAATCTGTATTTTACATATTATTCATATGTAGTAAACTTAAATTTAGAGAGAGAGTGTGTGTGTTAATGTGTATATATTATATACACACATAACGAAAAGATATATTTTCTCATAACAAAGTTTACAGTGTGTTTGATTATTAACAAAGTTAGCAGGGAATTACTTACAGACATAGCATTAGATATAGGAGCTTGCAGCTTGAAACAGCCACCAAACATTGTCTCAGTTTGTGACTTGTACGTAGATTAAGGTAGTAATATATAGTTGATAACATATTAAAATATCAAGAAGCACTATACCACAAATAGAGAGAATCTTGCAAGTTGGACTTTCTTTATCCCTATATATACATATTATATATCGATGTTAGCCGATGAAATTTTATTTGAAATTCATTTTGAACTAAGTTATTTAATTAATCCTAGCTTGTAAGTCTTTTAGCATTCTAGCTACTAGACCTCTGATGCCAACAATCAAGTCCAAAAATGAGATCAGGTTGAATTTGAACTCAGGTATAATTCATCATTGCCACAGATGCATTAGCTTTGCGATTTACTATTAACAAAATCCGAAATCCTATTATCTTGTCAACCAAGATAATATTAGTCGATATTATGCTCGCATCGTCTGACGAGAATCATACATCTCTATCGATCTGTCCCGAGAATAGCAAACAACTTGTGTTGAATCGATGGAAATAGATGCTAAGCTGTCTCCTGTTATCGTCATTTCCTATCCCTGCGTTTCAGGAAACTGGGAACTGGTGCTGATTCTTTCACCGTCCTTTTCTTCCCCTACATGATGGAGACCCAGCATAGAATGTCCTCCATATACGAGAAAAAACGAATGTGCTTGCCTATGGTAATAAAAAGAGCTAATATCAAATTTATAATGCCCTAAAAGTCCTTACGGGAAAGATAAATACATGACGTTCCATATTCTTATATCAATATATATATGGTTAAAAGATGTCATTCGATTACCAAATCAGGCTTAAATGATGATGAATGGTTGTCTAAGAAAACAAAAATTCCAAACTTGCTTGCGAATTTGATTTTATTCCACACAGTCGTTAACAGCCTAAAGAACAAGTGTCTCATTCAAGTTGGCCTAGTGCAAGATCCAAAGCTACGTACGTATAAAAGAATTTATGCTCTAAATCAAAGGTAAAAGATAAAAATGCAGGATCCGTTATGCTGTGCATGACATCCAACCAAAGTCACACGTGTCGAACATAAAACCAATCTTTTATACCTAATACACCAAATGTTATAGCCGATGATATCAATGCAACCAAACCTTTCTAGCTCAAATATCATGTTTCAAAATATATTATGTCAACACGGTGAACTATATCCTCTGCTCCAGTAGTAAAACTTCTCCACTGATATTTAGTTATTTACACTCCACCAGAAGCATAGAAAGAACTGTCCTACATGTCAGCAGCAGCAAATGATAATCACGAGTACTAGCCGAACTAACTACTTACTTGAGGTAGAAAAAAAGGGAAATAGTTAGATGCCTTCACACTGAAAATATAAGAATTGAAGGCTCCAGAACTACGGCAGTGAAAAAAATAAAAGTGATACGGAAACACGAGGTAATGATATACGCGTGTAAATAACTAACATGCCACAACTAAGTCAACATCGGATAGAAGCAATAGGCATGATGGGAGCTTATTTCGATGAAACCGATTCCATTTTCTGCAAGGTAGGTGCTGTGACTTCCACCATCAGACTCGGAGGATTTGCACTTCCAGACCTTTCCTGAATTTCTCTATATTCTTGACATATGGCACATAAATGGCAGAAGAAATGAGTGACAAAATCTCCACATGGCGCTTCCTGTATCAAAAGAATCCAAGAGATCATGGGAGAAGTTGCTTGATCTGCAGAGTGAAAAATCACCACAATTTCACAAGATTCTAAGATACTTTAGAATTGTTACTAACACAATGCTGAGAACAATCATATCAAACCCTTCTTCACTTAAATAATACAGTAAGTTAGCTACACAACAGGACTGAAGTCAATGATCAGTAATTCTAACATGCAAGATTTCTACAGCAGATTTTAATATCTTAGCAACTAAAGCTAAAAATAATATGCCGCCGCATCAATGTATATTACATCTCCTTCCTGACGTTTGGACACATATGAGAAGTTATAAGGAACATCTTAAGCTTATCCACGAGCATATTTTCCAAGCATAGGAAATGATAGAAATGAAAGATACGATGGAAGAAAGACAAAATCAGACCTAAAGCACTATCCAGATCAAAAAGTAAGAAGACAAAGAAGGGACACCAACACGGCCCTTGTATATTAAGAAAAAGTGCCACATACCTCATGGACATACAAGCTTTCTGACCGATATGAAAATTGATAGTTCATCAAAACCAATTTCCCATAAAGAACTGGTTCTGAAGGGGGGGGGGCTGAATAAAATCACCAGATAAGTTTCTTTTCCACCAGCTCTATGCTAAACAGTTTAAGTTGCATGCTATACGAGAGATGAATGGACACTTTATATTAGAAAGATTAGGACAAAACGGAATTCGTAAAACCAACATCCAAAATCCCGGGTGTAGAAAATGCTGAAATTTCCTACCAAACAAGCATCCAATTTCCAATAACCACAATAGACAAGGCTATGAATCCAAGGGAAGACACACAACTAGTGTATTAACAGTGTTCAAACCCTACTCATTGTCTAGCACCCACATAACTCCAGCAGATGCAGAACCGACAAAAGAAAAATTCTAAATACTCAATCAGCAACCAAAGGAAGCCGATGGATCACGCTAGACCACATTCAAAGCCACTGACCCAAACATAAGTTCCGTAACCAAGTCTTTTTGGAACTAATGCAACTCTTTGTACCATCCATCGACCACATTCAAAGTCACTGAGCCAAACATAAGTTCAGTAACCAAGTCTTTTTGGAACTAATGCAACTCTTTGTATCGTCAACACAGATGGATTGTATGTACCAGCAATATGGCCGCTTCCACAATCAGTGACACATTAAACAACAAAAATCATATGACCAAGTCAACCATTGAAAATCCATGGTATAAACGTTGACCTCAATTCTTAGAAAGTTGCATGCATACATCATGAAAATGTAAGTTTTCTTGTTTTTGTTTCTCTGGATTTCATTATTGATGAAAATGAAATTGAAATGCAAGGATATACCTGCAAGTTGTACTTTGTCCTTAATGTCCTTCGGTAGCCACATGCATAGCATGCAACAAAGCATCCAGGTAACCCCCACATAATGCCATCAGTCAACACACAGCAAAAGGTATTAACAAGAGACCACAAAATAAAATGTGTTGCACAAGATCCCATTAGGGTTCCAGACCCTAAAAACTCGGCATTCTTCGAAAAAAGATAGCATGGGCAAATTATGCCAACACAACCTGCGGAGTAAAGGCTGAAGTTAGTTATGAAAGAAATAAATCAGGGTGAGATATCACAGAGTCATATGCGCTCCAGGGAAAAACCAGAACACCATAAACTATTTTGGAAAGATAATATGCAATGCAATTGAAGTCAATTATAAATTCAGTTTAGAGTTCCCTTGGGTTGATGGTGAAACATATTGCGGTGTTACTGAAAAGTGATTCTTATTGATGTCATGTTTGACCTTGAGTAATCTCTGTCACACAATGAAGAAGGAATTCTCAAGTGTGGAAATATTTACACAGCTCAATGTAATTTCTCTATAAACACATCTCTCAGCACTTTTTCAAAAGAAAATATGTTACATAAAGAATTAAAAGTTAGTTTGGAGTTATCTGCCATTTAACATCGAACAGATATCATAACCGCCACAATGACTGCATACAGAATTAAAAGTTAGTTTGGAGTTATCTGCCATTTAACATCGGACAGATATCATAACCTCCACAATGACCACCACAGTAGACTACATTCAGGAAAGGTGATCACTCATATTGGTCAGCATTCAACCTCTTTTATTTAATATAAGTACATACAAATAGCATTAAAATACTGCTCAGATATGCATGGACATAGAATTTATGAGACATGCCTAGTAGCAGAATAGAATAAAAATAACAGGGATGGGGTGAACATCGTATATTTCTTGTACTACTCAAAAAGGCACCTTGCATTCATTTTTTTGCTTCTTATAAATCAAGATCACAAGGCAGAAAGTAGCGTACAGCTCTGCATATCATCACAACAAGCACAGATTCCAGATGACCATTCTTCAGGCACATTATTTATATGCTGATGAGCAGGCACTGCATTCACAGGAGTTACTATTTCTGCTTCTGCTTCTGCTTCTGCATCTGACTGACTCAAAGGAATATAACGAGGGGGTACATAGTTGGTTTGGCTCACCATTGATCCACGGACACAAAGTTTAGAGCTTTAATTGGTTGAACAGTTTGAACTGCAAGCAAGCATAACGAGAATCACCAAAATTGTCAGTTAGAATAGCAGAGACTTCCCATGCCATCCAAACTACCTCCATAAATCATGCAACAAATTACAAAGTATTGAATGTACATGAGTGCATAAATATATAGGGTTGTCCTTTGAGTGGGAGCAAAAAAAAAAACATGTAAAATAGTATATACCCCCATGTGCTGTGGACGGTTCAAGGCCCAAAGCAGAGTAATTCCGAAGGGCGGAAGACATTGGAAACAATGCAGCAACATTCAAAGAAACTCGAAAGGGACATGAATCAACTTTCTCCATGACCATCTTCACTAATAAGCTCTAAACATTGTTTTTGGATGACATCTACCACTTGTAAGTACTCTTGCATGGTTTCAAAGGAACTATGAATTTTGACTGGCTTTAAATGCTGCTCAAACCCATAATTCGATCATTACAACTTGAGATACACACACTGTCTTTCTATGCATATTCATACAGTTAGAATGCTGCATCAGATCCTCTAAACACATGACAGATAAGCGTCTTCAAAGCTCATCTTACCATGCTTTACCATATTCGAATTCGAAACAGCTGCGTCAATTTCGGATAATAATCATAGTACAAAAAAACAAATAACAACAAAGGAAGGATACATCCTAGTTCAACATTTGATATAATTTCCATACTCACCCAAAAATATATAAGACCTAAAATGAATCAGAAAGATAAAGTTCATCTATAAAAAAATTGTAGCACGTGAAACAACTGAAGTTGAAATTCAATCCAGTTCTCTCAATTTAAAGAAAAAATAAATGGAATTGCGAAGGAGCTCTCACCTGAGATTGGAGGAACCGTATGGAGCACCAACTGGAAACTTTCCAATTTGTGGAAATAGAGTCCAAATTCAAATCAAATTGCGTAAATCACGGATTTGCTTGCAAGTGCAAATCTGTATGGCAAAATCGCTCAAGTGTTTCGATACTTTCAACAAAATGACAAATAACTCTGGTAGTTCATTTCTCATAAGAAAAAAAAAATTTAAATTTACTGTCTTAATTTATTCATTTTTACCTCGAACTTCTAGCAAGAAAAAAATAAAGGTGCCATAAAAGATGTACGCAATTATCCTTTAATGTATTCAACTTTACCTTGAATTACGAAAGAATCAAGTATGTAATATCATCAAAGAAATATAATAGCAAGAAATATTAAATTTCATATTTTCTGATTTAAGTGTTGGAGTGGGTTCCATTTTGGGTTAGCATATCCATTTCTGATTTGATGGTTATTCGAGATTGTTGTATTTTGAAGAGCATAAATATCACGCAATAGATGTTTGAATTATAAAGTAAATTAATTAATTAAACAATATTAGTAAAGTAACTGAAAATGGATAGAATCAAAATATAATACAAGGTTTCTTTCCAACCAACTACAACTGTTCTTGCAAGATATTCAGTAGCCGTAAAAATTACTATTTTTTATTTTAATACAAATTAACTTTTAACTTTTGGTTTCAACTACTTTTGCATAAGATTGTCATTGTGTTGAGAGGAGCTTACTATATATTTAACACTTATAGCTAGAGATCGTATACTAAATCGACAAATTCAATCACACACACATATATATATATATATATAAACCCGATATCCTACATACCTAACTTCCCCACCCCCTTCCCCAACTACCACGTGGCACCATGCAATTGGTCAGAATTTAAAAAAATTGTTGAAGTTAAAATGTTGGTCCAATTACATGGTGACACGTGGCAGTCGGAGAAGTAGGTGGGGAAGTTGGTTGTGTAGTATATCATGTCCATATATATATATATTAAAATTGATATTGTGGATACATGGTAACGTGGCACTTTCTAAAGCTGTCAATCATCGAGTTATAAGTACTCATATAGATATTCATAGAACATATTCACACTATAAACCCTAATATATTTATATAAATAAGTAGTGTAGGAGCATGACGCTCCCAAAAAGTCCCAGCTTATAGTTATGACCCTATCAAACTACTCAATTACCCATCATTTTAGGATGTATGTGATCACTCATGTTATTACGGACCCAAATAAATTATCTTGAACCCAAACTTTATGATTGGGGGATTATTTAAGTTGTCATTGATACGAGTGCATGCCAGCTCTACTTGAAAAGATTAGTTAACTATATATATACATACATAGATAGATATAAAATTTTGATTTGGTATGCACATGGGATGTGGCCATGCATATATAATGAACAAAGAAAGATCAAGAATCGTGATATGTTAAGGATTTATTGGGATATAATAAGAGAAAGGGGCCTACAAAACTTGAAATTTTGTTGATATTTCAACATGGGGGAAGATGGGGTGGCCTACATGCTCTCAAGTCACAAGAGGTCAATTAACACCTCAAGCCCACGAGAAATTTGAAAACCTCACATATAGCCATCTTATGAAATAATATATATATATATTATATATATATATATATATATGTGTGTGTGTGTGTGTGTGTGTGTGTGTGTGTGTGTGATTATAAAAATTGAAACACTCTTATATAATATAATGACATTTGAGATATTTTTTTACCTATATATTTTAATGTATAGACTATAGATTTATTTTTTAATACTGACTCGATAATAAATAACTAACATTACTATTTAAATACTTACGATGCATGAACGTGAAAATACAATATAAAAACAATTATGTGATGGAAGATAATTGTTGTGAAATATTTTAAAGTTTGAAGCAAATGGACTGAAGATAAATCTGGAGCAAGATTTATACTATTTTTTTGTAAGATATATGTTGAAATAGAGTTGGCTAAGGTCAGAAATTGATTGATTAATTGTTGACCGATTTACAAAGTTTGGATTTTATCAATGAGAATTACGGTAATCATAGTTTTTGTTATTATTGGTCTGTCCAAAAACCACTATCTATTGTTTCAACCTGTTATATTAATAAATCATAAGTGTTGACATAATTAAATTACTAGGCTAATCAAGAATTCAATCTCCAAAACTGGTAAAAAAAATATTAGCCTCTTCACCTGTTATATTTATATGCAAGTTTTTTTATTTTCTTTATAATATAGGATTAAGCTTTTTTTTAGATGTTGAGAAAGGAGTACTTAAACATTAAAGAAGTTAGTGGCCGGAATGAATTTAAATTAACATATGATATTTGAGCAAATTGGATTGATCAATCAATTAATGAGGATAAATTTATTCGAGTAATCTAGCATAAGAATTTTTAAATTATTAACGATAATCCAAAAAAATAAAATTACAATAAAGTTTTTTTCTTGACCCCCACGTACATATTACCTATTGCCGCCACCTGACATGCACACAATCTCATGCTGCAAAAGCAAGCGACAGCCGCGCCGCGTTGGAGCCGCCGCCAGCGGACACCGTCGTCTTGTTAGCCCGCGGTGGCCTACCACCCACGTGCAGTGGGAAGATCGGTGGACCCTCCGCCACACACTTGACCGGCTGCGGCCCCACGCTTACCGCCTTCTCCTGTCTGCATCCCATGAGCAGCAACCCTCCGTTCCCTTTCCTCTTCCCGCCGTCGCCGACGCAGCCTCCCTCCTGCTGCTGCTGCAGCCTCTCTCTCAAGAAATCGAGATTCCCGATTTCCGAAGCGGACACCGAGAAATTGGTGACGCTCGCCTTGTCGAAGCCCTCGGCCGTGGTTACACTCCAGTCAATGCTCACTTCACTCGGCGCGTAGCACTCAGTCGCCGCCACGCTAGGCGTCGGTGGCTCGTCGAGGCTCTTCATGTCAAACTGGACATTGCTGCAGTTGATATTGATCCCGTGAGCAGAAGCAAATCTTCTCGCACTGAAAGTAGGAGGCGCAGTTTCTTCCATGGAATCCCTCCGGCGGTACATTGGATATGAAGTCGGGGTCGACAGGCTTTCGATCTCGAACAAGTCCGAACTCGCGTCACTCCCCACATCGTCATCCATGTTCGTAACACGAGCAATCGGGCTCCCCGGTATCTTGAATTGAGCTCGATTTAGCATGGAATTATGATCCGGCCGTCCTAAGGCCGATGAAAATTCCAGCATTGCTTGGAAAACCTCCAAAGATTTCCTGGGCGGGTCTTCGAGGGCACTCACATTTGGTTTCTTTACAATATCCTTCAATCCTGGCTTGTTTCCCGGGTTCGAAGGGTTCAAAACGGGAAACGAGAAAGGCCCTACTCCATCGAGGAACGGCCTTCCCGAGGCTGAAACGCGATGCTGACGTGGTGCTTGGACTGCTGAAAGATATTTCCCAGGGTTCGGGCCCTTATGGATGATTGAATCCATGTTTTGATCAGTATCATCTTTGATCAAAACAGGCCCTGGATTCTCGTTCTCCGAGTTTGTTTCCTTAACCTGGATAGACTTTTTCCCAATGCAGCAGCTTTTCGGGCTCAAAAACCACTTTTTACCGGAAGAGTTCCGTTTCCTGGATCCATCCGTTTCAAAATTCTTCAAAGATACAACGACCGAACCAGGAGGATTCGCCAGAAGCCCCGTTTGGCTGTTCCAGCTCGCGTCCGACGAAGCAGTCGGCGTCGTCTTATACGATCTTGATCGAAAAGTCCTGCCATATCCATCGGCAGAGGAATTAACAGATGACTGTCTATGAATCGATACCGAATCTTGATCACCTTCTACCTCTTTCTGCTTGATCTGCTGTATCGGTTTCGGTTTCTTCGGGTCGTTTTTCGATTCGTTTGTCTCGCTGAAATACTTCTGCGCATCAAAAATACTTATTTCCGTGTCATCAATGGTGGAATTGGTCTCATTTTGATCCTGTGGATTTTGTTTGTCTTTGGGCTTGAGGTAAGAGGAGAAGGACAAATCTTTGAATGGAGAATTATTTTGTGCAAAGGGGGTGAAACTAAGGGGAGTTTCTATAACATTAAACATGGGCTGTTGTGAGGAGTTGTACTTGAAATTTTTTAGTATTGTTGCCGAAGCCATTGAAGGAAGCTGGGAACTCTTCCCTGCTTTAAGTAGACACAGTCTTAATTGAATAGAAAACAAAATGTGCTCTAAAAGACAAAAAGAGTAAAATTTAGTAAGGTAGATGAATAGTTCCAAAATTTTCAATTGTAATTATAATAATATATCGAATAAAAGAGCATTTACAAGGTAAAGATTGATTGAACTATTTTTGCTACACACTTAATTGGACTTTTCTTTCTTCTTCGTATTCCTTTTTTTTTTTTTTTTGTAATGCTCCTCCCGGTAGATGGAGGCTACTTCAACCAACGAGTTCAAAATGTTCACTTACCATAAGTGTAAGATTAAGTCTATCGTACATAAAATAAATTCCATAAAAACATAAGAAACTAGGATGTGGTGACTACTTGGCTATTCCCATCTCGAGCAATAATATAATACTGATTTGATGTAGTCAAATTATCTCAGTCGACGAGCTGATAATACCTCGCAAGCTCGGGACGTCGGGATTGCTGGTGAATGAAAGTTGATCCTTCGGGGTATGTGACACCCAAACCCAATGGGGCCACGAGAATTGGAGTAAACAAAAATTTTCGAATAAAAGAAGGGCTAAAAGAAGATTTGTTATAAGCTGCATCTCTTATAACTCAAAGGAAAACAAGACACAAAACAATTCGAAATGTTCAGCAGATACTCAATACGCGCGCTACTGCTAAAACATATGCGGAAAACAGGGTATTTCATATAACTTTGCAAATGCGGTTTACAACAGCTGTTATTTGAGATAAATATACAACCATTGCTACTGATTTAATACAGCACAACCTAATCAAAACAATACAACTACGACACGGAAAACGTAGGCCTTGGATAAACACAACGCCACCCATCTGCTGATTCAAGTTCCACCTGCTGTTCCTCCATCAGCTGTCGTACCTGCACCATTTTAAAAGCTAGTGAGCCTAAAGGCTCAGCAAGTAAAATCTGAGTAGTAACAATTTCATAAAACGCAGGCAGACATCTGTACAATGCATATGTTAAGGAACTTCAATATACAATATAATTTCATAAACATTTCAATGGCAGAAACAGGGGAAGATAGCCCAGTTCCTCATTTCTTTCAATTTCATTTT